>VYZW01010215.1:5826-20461 GCA_013401315.1 Balaeniceps rex
TCAGCCATATTAAAATGATTTTAAATTTTTTTTTATTTTTTTCCCTGTTTAATGTCATGGGGTGATCGGCACTGAGAGATATGATGTGCTGAAGTCAGAAAGTTCTGACTACTCTGAACATAATTTTTCATCTAGGTTACAGCCAGTAGTCAAAATGGAAGAATCATTTCAAGTGTTTCTCCTTGATCCTGGCTCTCTCCATCATGTGTTTCTGTTGTATCCTGCCATCTAGCATCTGGTTAGTGTCTCAGTAGTCATCCACACTTAAGATTTGGATAAATTAGCAACGCAAAGAAACTGTATAAATAGCTTTAGTCCTGTATCCAAAATTCCAGGCAACAATCCAAAAACATTCAGTGGAGGATGCCACTAGAGATTTCCAAGGTAGACTATGCATACATCATTTCATTTGGAAAGAAAAACAGCAACATCTTTCTGCATTCTAGCTCATAGCAAAAGTTTGTTTACGGTTCAACAATGTTTAAATAAAGAAGTTTCAAATAAAAAAAAAGTACCTTACGCTGCACATTAGCTGAATTTTTAGAGCAGCTAAGAGATTCACAGTATTTTTGTAACATCCTTTTCATTAAGCTAGGAGAGCTGAAAAACAAAACCTTAACCCAATTAAAAAAAAAATCTTACTCTGTATATTGTGGTGAGTGTGTTTACATTTAGCGTTTAACAGTAACACTTTTTTTCATTTACCTATTTACTATATGATCTATTAGGTAGATTTAAAAGTGTATATGTTACTGAATGAAATGATAAGATAGGGTTACACTTTTTGGTTCTGCAAGTGGAAGGCTTAGCTGTAAAAAAATCATTTTTCCTATCTATCTGAACCCAGTCACATTTCTGACAAAAGCAATACCCTATAAGTTCTAACGAAGGGTTCATCTAACCCAGTCTTCTGTATTCAAGAGTAGCAAAGGTACTGCTGTTTAGGAAAAGTATATGATTTTGGCTGCTATTTGCAGTCTACTCTTCTTGTCCTTTTATCAGTATCAGGAATTCTTGTATTATGAATGTAATTTCTGACACTGACAGGTATTTCTCGGTCACTTCCATCAGAAGGGAGACCATTAAGCCTGAGCATCTGCTTTCTACTTTTTAAACCAGGTTTTAGTCCATAAAAGAACCTTTTGTCCAATCACATGGCAATTGATTTTCTTCAGTAGGCTGTCATGTGCAACTTAGTCAAAGGAGTTTTGAAAATATATTAGGTCCACAGGATTCCCTTCATAAACATGTTTATCAACAATAGCACAGCCTTCAACAAGTTAGTGAGACAGGATTTTCCTTTAAAAAAGACATGCTGACACCTTCACAAAGACTGTTTACCTGTGTCATCAGTGATTTCGCTCCATTATAAACTCTGCCATATTAATAGACTTTCTGACTGACAGTTCCCAGGATCTCATCTAGAGCCCTCTAGGTCTATAGGAGTTAAACTGGGAACCCAGCAGTCCTCTGCCATGGTTCTTGTGATGTTTCTACCACCTTGACTAGCAATTCTGTGGGCTCACATCTGAAACATTGTGATGAATGACCTCTGGATTTAGTGTATTAATGGTTTCCAATTTATCCATTTTCTCTAATATTTCCAGCATACTTGCTTGCAACTGATTTCATGCCTTTAATCTCTCTGCTACAGAGAATGTGTGAAGTGTTGGATCCTCCCAAAATAATCACTGAATTCATTGAACTTATCCTTTATAGCTTTATCACCCTTGAGCACCTTCCCTATATGTTGTGCAGTTCCTTTTACTGCTTTTGTTTTTCCTTTCATTTTAATGGGCAATATATTTGTAGAATTAGGCTTTTCGAATGAATATGGTCCTTTTATCCAAGCACAGTTCTGGTAAAAAAGAGATTAGATCACCGTGTAACATAATGTCTAAGGAATATTTTTTTTTTTTTCATATTTCCCAGAAAGTTTCTCAGGCCTTTAATAAAATAATGGAACAATTTTCTAGATTATCTAGATCTTTCTCATTTTGAAATACGCTGAAGATGATAAAAAATACCAAAAAAGCACGTTATTCTGTCAATTTGTTATAGGTAATGAAGTAATTTTGAGGCTGTTGATCATAGGATTTCAACTATTTTCATTATTAAAAAAAAATACAAAAATGCCACTGTCTGAAAATTATAAATATTTTAAAAGATATAATTTAGCAATTCAGTTTAAAACATGCCATTATATATTTGACATAACACTGAACAATTAATAAAAAATAGAAGATAGAAATTAGTTTAATTTGAAAACCTTTTCTATTAAGTAATGATTAAAAGTGGACCCACAATATAGAAAAACAAAATTGTTACCCCTAAAATTTCAAATCAATTTCCAATAAAGCTGACTATGTCAACCAGTTAAATATAGCAGTTATGTTTTCTAAAAGACATTATGTACTCAAGACTGGAATGGATTTGAAAGAGCCAGAAGAACTTCAGAATGTTCAAAGGCTAGGTTGAATTAAGTACATATTTTTGGGACTCCCTGAATCTGAGGAACTTAACTAGAGACCATACTAACCATTAATTTAAGAGACAGGGGTTCAAATATCTTGACTCAGTTAAAAAGGTTTTTTTGCTTTTACTGAAAAGTATGTGTTAGGATAGAAAATTCTGGTCTAGTAGAAACCACATGTAAGTCTTCAGACATGAGAAGGAAGTCAAAGGAAATTGAGACATCCCTTTTTCAAAGCAGAATAAATGACAAATAAATACCTTGACTAAATCAGAAAAGAAGGAAATACTTTAATTCTGATGGACAGGATTATACTGGAGTCTCCAACTAATCCTATGCAGCCTTCTTGAAATTAAATGCAAATTTCTAGACAGTTATTGCAATGAGTGTTTTGCATCTGCATAACTTTAGAAGACAGTGAATATGTCAACTTCTTGGAGGCTATCAGAAGTTGCAGAATATTTTCTCTAATTTGGTGACTGAATTTCTCCTTCTTCCCAAAATGTGGTAAGCTGAACCCAAAGTATTAGAGCAGAAAACTCTTAATCTTTTATTTAGAATGGGCTTTAAAATAGAGTTGGTTATGTTTGTTGTTTTTTTTCTGTGAAGAAAAAAAAAAGGCAATTTAAAAGCCCTTAGAAAGTTAGAGTTTAGTCCTAAACTATCCAGCAGGACCATAAAAAGGATAAAGGGTGAGGAAAAGCCCTTCTTTTGTGTAGGGTAGTGAAGGCAGAACATAAAGGGACAAGAAATTGGCAGAGTATAAGCTTAACCCAAATAAACTACATCAATCAGTCCTGACAGATTAGTTTAAATGTCAGTAAACTCAAACCCATGAATTTAATTTAAGGCATTGGTAGAAGGAACTTTTCCGTAAGTGAATGAAGTGATTCTACCTAGTATGCTGTTGTTGTAGTGGTAATATAAAATTAAAAAAAAAGAAAAGGAAAAAACAAAAAAAGTGATGTGCCACATCCTACAACAAATGAAAGCTAAGCACTGAAGAAGGTCTCATCCACTGCACTGTTAAGTTCACTTACACAGCTGTGAAAGGATTCATTGAACAAAGGAATTTATTTTTTCTCCATAGATGCTGGTTAGTCTTACAGCAGAGAAAATTAATTTTTTCTAGTTTTTTTTAAATACTTCTGCATATATTAATTCAGGATACCACAGGTTTCTTAACATATTTATTCCTTTATTGCTATTCCTACTAACAATTTTGTCAAGCATAAAAAACAAAAAAGCAGACATTTAAATAATAAAAAGGGAGTGTTGATTTAATATACATAAAGAATACTTCTCAATTTCCACCAAATACAAAATTGAAGAAGTAGGGAGACATAATGATTATATTATGTACAATGAATATCCTAACCCATGAATAATGATTGATGAAAACCAAACAATTTATATCAGATATACATGATCAAAAAATGAGAAAGGTAAAAGACAGAAATAAAAGCTTTACCAGGACATTCTTCATTGTTGCTGGGCATAGCACAAAACACAGAAATACAGTGAAGAAACTGAAACTGTTCATTCTGGAAAAAATATTATGGCCAAAAATGAATTTTTAAATTTACAGGTGCCTCAGGTCTGTGACTCCGAGTGATTTATAAAAAGATGTATTACTTACCAGATTCAATATTTTTTCCCCTTTTTTCGTATAGTACCCTTTGACACATTTAGAAGGAAGCCAAAGTTCCTGATTAGAAATTACTCCTCACACATATAGCTTATAATGTCTCTGTCTTCTTCCAGAATGAAACATGTTGGTTAATCTAGCAAGTAAAAGCAAGAGATTCAAAAGCAAATCCTAGAGAGAATGATTTCATATTACTGATCACAACACTCTGACCTCAGCTGTTCAGCCAGTTTTCAGTCCATCTCACTGTCTGCTCACCCAGCCCATACTTCAACAGCTTCTCTATGAGGATCTTACGTGAGACAATGTCAAAAGACTTCCTGAAGTAAAAGTAGACAATACCTACTCCTGTAGAGTCATGCTCTCCCCTTGTCTACCAAGCCAGTCATATCATCATAGAAGGTTACCAAGTTTGTCAGGTATGACTTCCCCTTAGTGAAACCATGCTGACTACTCCTGATCACCTTTTTGTCCATGTGCCTAGAAATGGTTCCCTGGATTAGCTGCTTCATCACCTTTCAGGGATCGAGGTGAGGCTGACCGACCTGTAATTCCCCAGGTCCTCATTCTTGCCCTTCTTGAAGGTAGGAATGACATTTGCTTTACTCCAGTCTTCAGGTACTTCTCCCAGTCACCATGATTGATCAAAGATGATCAAGAGTGGCCTCAAAATTACATCAGCCAGCTCCCTCAGCACTTATGGGTGCATCCTATTAGGGCCTATGTATTCATGTATATCCAGTTCACTGAAAAGACATAGCTCTGATACTCTGATCCTCTGCCATGAAGGATAAGTCTTCCATGTTCCAGACTCTGGTCTCTGGGACCTGGAAATCCTGAAGACTGGTCTTACTAGTAAAGATTGGAGTGAAGAAGGCATTGTGTACCTCAGCCTTTTCCATGTCCTGTGTCACTGTCCATGTCCTGTGCCCCATTCAGCAGCAGACCCATATTTTTCTTAGCCTTCTTTTTGCCACTTAGGTACATACAGAAGCACTTCTTGTTGCCTTTTACATTCTTTGCAGTACGCCAGGTGGGGTCTCACAAAAGCAGAGCAGAGAGGGAGAATCACCTTCACCACCTGCTCGCCACGCTTCTTTTGATGTAGCCCAGGATATGATTGGCTTTCTGGGCTGCAAATGCACATTGCCGGTTCATACCTAATTTTTCATCTACCAATATCCCCAAGTCCTTCTCCACAGGGCTGCTCTCAATTCAGTCATCACTCAGTCTGTACTGGTGCTGGGGATTGCCCCAACGCAGGTGCAGGACCTTGCACTTGCTCTTGTTGAACTTGATGTTTACATTGGCCCACTCCTCAAGTCTGTCAAGGCCTCTCTGGATGGCATCCCTTCCCTCTAGCATATTAACTTCACCACTCAGCTTGGTGTCATCCACAAACGTGTTGAGGGTGCATGCTGTCTATCCTTCTCTAACTATTTCTGATGCTGCACAGCCTGCTGACTTCCTCCTGTAACTCTTCCACTTGGTGACAGCTCATCAGCAACAGCAGAGCAACTGCAGACCATCTCTCCCAGCCTCAGGGAGAGGCCCCAGGCACTGCCTGCAGCCTGCGACTTGCAGAGCTGTATCTATCATCCAAAGCTCTGTCTGGGTCAAAGCCTCTGCCCTGGCAGGGACAGCTGCTCCAACACCTGCTGGGAAATGTGCCCTGTGGTGCATCATCACCATTCCTTTGCAGATTTTGCTATTGTTGCTAGTGAGTTAGCTAGAAATTCCCATGAAATTATAAAAGATTTTGGTTGACCTACATCAGCGGTTTTTCATGAAATTTTCTCATATTTTAACACTCCTTTTTTGAGAGCTTCCCTAATAAACTATAATAAAAATATTTACAGAAGTTTTACATTTCATGAAGATTTATTCTGAAGATAACTCCTCCATCAGACCCAAGCTTATTTAAGCTTTTCACAAAAAATGTCCTGTGAGTTTCTATTTTTCTGAAATATATTTCAAAGCTCTTAAGCCAAACTTTAAACTGTACCCTGCTTGTACAATTATTCTTTGAATAACTGGTCATGTTTAAGTTCTGGTTATTTTATTCTAACATTTTTGTAATGCTTGAGAAACAGCAAAGCTGTGTTATTACATGTGAAATGAAGAAATGATCAACATCAATGATCATATTTGGTACAAAGGAGGAATTAGTAGAGTGAAATTCAGTTAATCTTGTTCTATAACTTTTAAACATGGCCTACTCATTCACTGAAGTTCTTCAATAAAGGTCACGGGTGCATTTTACTTTCTGAACAGGCCACTATGGGTTAAAAAAGAAGTGGCAGCCAAGGCAAGCTTGCTCAAGTTCAGTAAGAGAAATAAGTTGAAATAGTGAAAATATAGAAGATGGAGAAGAGTACTACATTTAGAATTATATATCTTTCAGGCACAAACTTAGTAAAACTCATGTTTTTTTCCTTAGTAAAAAAAAGTAATGGAAAAAGTTAGAATAAAAACATACAAATTACCACTGAAATGTTATTCAGATTTTATTGAGCCAATGGACAAATAATGTTATAGGTTAATAAATGCATGGAATCAAAGAAGTTAATTACATTATCTGTACTGTAGAATCTCTACAACTTTTTATCTAATATCTGAAGGAAAACATATGCTATTGGAGCTATACTCTTACTGACTGTGGTGACAGACCACCAAATGCTCAGAAAAATCAGGGAGACCATAAGGACACTGAATAACAGAGTAATGCAAGCTTTAAATTGCTCTTCAAAAAGCAGATGTGTCCAATCAAAGGCAAAACAAAGAGATAATCAGTTTGTTAAATATAACACAAAAATGAGCTTACAAAAATAATTATCAAAAGAATAAGGGTTTGAAGAGAAATTTATTAAAGGTAAGTATAATTTCACATTGAACCCTGTATAAAGTTTTTGGTATGTGATCCCAAAACCATACACCGATGAATAAGTGTACATAGAAGGATAACTGAGTGTCTGAAAGAATGGAATACCTCCTGTAGGAGAACAGACAAAAAGACCCCTGTGATTCTTCAGTCTGAAAAAGAGAAAACTAAAATACTACTCAATAAAACCTGGAGAAGTAGGCATTTCTGTTACCAGCAAGACCTAATGAAACTATCAAGCATGTTAAACAAGAATAAACTTTTCTTCATGGATGTTTTATAGAACATGTTGCTATGTCATGAAGTGTAAGACTGAACTCTGTATAGAGTTAAAGTAAGAAGTACAAAGTGTGACTGTTTAAGTGCAACCTCCTTCAGAAAGGTATTTGCTCTTGCATTCTCTTTCTTCAAATTTACTGCTATAGATGTAGAAGCTATTACCAAAGAGGATATCAATTAGTTTAACCCTTTCTTGAGATTTTCATGGTTTATGCAAGACTATTTGCATTTTAACTTTCAGAAGTGCACCAGAACGCACATTAGTTAGTTAAAAGCCATGGGAACTTACAAATTTAATTTAGTTGCCATATTTTTTAATAAGAAAATGTTCCATAAATGCAAAACAGATAAAAATGGAGATATGATATGTATAAAGACTGTATTGGGTTTACGTGGCAAGGTTTTGGTAGTGGGGGAGCCACAGGGGTGGCTTCTCTGAGAAGCTGCTAGAAGCTTCCCCTATGTCCCATAGAGCCAATGTCAGCCAGCCCCAAGACAGACCCACTGCTGGCCAAGGCCAAGCCAATCAGCAACAGCGGTAGTGCCTCTGTGATAACATACTTAAGAAGGGGGAAAAAAAAAACAGCAATTGCAGCCAGAGAGAGAGGAGTGAGAATATGTGAGAGAAACAACTCTGCAGACACCAAGGTCATTAAATAAGGATGGGGAGGAGGTGCTCCAGGTGCCAGAGCAGAGATTCTCTTGCAGCCTGTGGTGAAGACCATGGTGAGGCAGTCTGTCCCCCGAAGGAGGCTGTGACCCTGTGGGAAACCCATGCTGGAGCAGGCTCCTGGCAGGACCTGTGGACCCGTGGAGACAGAGGAGCCCACGCTGGAGCAGGTTTGCTAGAAGGATTTGCGACCCTGTGGGGGACCCACGCTGGAGCAGTCTGCTCCTGAAAGACTGCACCCCATGGAAGGGACCCATGCTGGAGCAGTTCGTGAAGAACTGCAGCCCATGGGAAGGACCCACATTGGAGAAGTTTGTGGAGGACTGTCTCCCATGGGAGGGACCCCATGCTGGAGCAGGGGAAGAGTGTGAGGAGTCCTCCCCTTGAGGAAGAAGGAGTGAGTGGTAGAGACAACATGTGATGAACTGACTGCAGCCCCCATTCCCCATCCCCCATCCCCCTGTGCCGCTTGGAGGGGAGGTGGGAGAGAAAATCGGGAGTGAGGTTGAGCCCGGGAAGAAGGGAGGGGTGGGGGGAAGTTATTTTAAGATTTTGTTTTATTTCTCATTACCCTACTCAGATTTGACTGGTAATAAATTAAACTGATTTTCCCCAAGTAGAATCTGTTTTGCCCGTGATGGTAATTGCTGAGTGATCTCTCCCTGTCCTTATCTCAACCCACGAGCTTTTCATTATATTTTCTCTCCCCTGTCCAGTTGAGAAGGGGAGCGATAGAGCAGCTTTGGTGGGCACTTGGCATACAGCCAGGGTCAACCCAGCACACAGACAAAAATAACACGTAACCTAAATAATAAAGTCTAAGCACCTAGAAATTCAGAAATAGCACATGTATTTTGAAGGAAATATCCTCACTTGTAGACACGTACTTTTCCAGTAACAGCCTATTTAATCTGTCTTTTCTTCCACTGAGGAATTTAATCCCTTACTTAAGTGCAATATTTTTACTAGAAACAAAGAAACTTAAATAATCATGACCAGTTACAAAACTGCGATTTGCTTTATTAATGCCCCATTATTGCCTTCATTATCTATAGATTTTTTCATTGACCAACTTTTAATTTTCTTCATAGTCACCAAGAGAAAGACAAATATTGTAAGATTAATCCTCTATATTATGTCAATATCATGTTATTCAATTCTGTATTCATCAAACTTATTTGTTCTAGCATAAATCTGAGCATTAAAGTTAGAAAAAGCAATTAATTATGTTTTCCTGACTGAGAACAGCCCATTAACTTTTCTTTTTAACATTGATTTGAAGACCTCTGTGTTATGTTAACCCTTAGATTTTATTTGTCCTGTATTATAAAAGATGCTCACATAATTTTATTGAGTCTTTCTACAGTCTGAAGGGCAAGAACTCTATTACAAAACATGTCCAGAAATGTGTTATAAAAGTGCAAGATAATTACTGAAATAGTAATTATTCAAGAAACATTACCTTGGAAGACTTAAAATTAAAATGACCTTAGTAACAGGCCAAATGTTCTGTCGTATTAATAAGTCACGAGTATGTATTTCTGAATAACCCTGCATAGTGGTAGGTTGTTTTTTCCCTCTTTAAACATTCTTTCTTAAATCAAAGTGAATAAAATTAAAAGAGAATCCCTGAAAAGAATAAGGCTATTATCAGTCACTGAGCTCATCAGAGTTCATTGGGGACAACAAATAATGCTATCTAATTAATTAGGATGACAGCAAACTGTGTGACACATTTCTTATGGCTGGCTGGTTTAACATTCTAAACCCTCTTGTTGATTAGAACTTGCATGTTTTAAATAGAAAAGGATGCTAGACATCCCATCTGCTGTGTAACAGAGCTTCAGAAAAAAAAATGCACTGAAGTCTTGGTAAGTTCACATCACCAGAACAAGACAAATGCAGCATCTTATCTGATATGCAATGACATAATTCCAATTGTTTCTAAAATTCTATTCTTTTAATCAAGCTACATGGAAAAAAAAATCCTACTGTCAACAGATTCCTTGATCAAAGTCTGGTGACATGTTAGTCAACAAAATGTCTCACTTTCAAACACCTCTTCTCTTTGAGTGAGCACAAGTAAAATTTTGAAATGGAATGCATATCCTGAGATGGCACATCTTGTTCACAAAGTGCTGGTTGGCAAATACTGATATAATACTGACTGACTACTATGCAGAGCTGTGACTCTAATTATGTGCATATTCTGAAATAAATTTGTTAGAAAGCAATTTACTTAAAATTGCATGATTATATTTCATGCCTGATTACACTTATGTGAAAGTAGTGTATTTCTAGTATACTTCAAATAGATTTAGCAAATGTATGAAGGGGCAGTATATTGTTCATGAAGTCCAATATTGTCCATGAAGTCCAAGTATGCTATAATCAAGCTCTTTTTTTTTCAATAAACTATTTTGTAAGTAACACTTTGTTAGTCTCAATTTCCATACTATATACGGTTACAGAAAAACTGTATGCAATTATAAATCCTTGAGTTCCAATGGAATCAAATGCAGAAATTATTTGCACACATAAGTGTTTATGATTCTATTGGAAGAGCTATGTTGTTACAGAACTATATACAGGTTACTTTTTTTGAAGTATATGTGTGTAAATTTAAAAAAAAAAATTGCTTTTGCCTTTTTATTTTTCATTGTTTTAAGTATGAGCCTATTTGCCACTGGTTTCAGACCTCTACCTTGACATCCCCTTGAGTGTTCTTTTTTTGAGATCTCAGGTGATTATTGATGCATTCATGCATGTCTTATTGGATAATTAAAATATGGTTAAAGCTATGGTAGCTTAACACAGAGGACAGGTCAAATGTTTGCAGAGCACAAATACTGTCCAGAATGAATGACTGTAACTGATACTAACCATGTAAAACACATAGAAATTGCACAGTTTGACTAGCACCTCATGGGGCATGAAAGAAACCTTTCCTTCACTTAGAAACATAGAATCACAGAATATCTCAAGTTGGAAGGGACACTTAAGGATCATCGAGTCCAACTCATGTCCTGTCACTGGTCACCAGAGAGAGGAGATTAGCACCTTCCCCTCCATTGCCCCCCCTGAGGAAGTTGTAGACTGCGATGAGGTCAACCCTCAGCCTTCTCCAAGCTGAACAAGCCAATACCTCAGCCGCTCCTTGTAAGTCTTGCCCTCAAGACCTTTCACCATCTTGGTTGCCCTCCTCTGGACACACTGTAATAGTTTAACGCCTGTCTTATATTGAGGCACCCAAAGCTCCACACAGTACTCCCACCTTGAGTACTAATGCAGTGTAGAGTGGGACAATCACCTTCCTTGACTGACTAGCTATGGTGTGCTTGATGCACCCCAGGACAAGATTGACACTTTTTGCCTTTCTTTTCCCTATTCAAAATTCTTTTTTCTAAACTGGCCAGTTTGTAGGTTTCTTGTCAAGCCTTATTTACTTAGAATTCAAAAAAATAGGGAAAAAATCTCAAAACAGAATTGTTCTCCATGACACATTCTCATATCTAGTCTAGGTGAGTTCTAGGCATATTATTCATTAGGTTTATATTCCAAATGCTCATGCAGGACAGCTGCAACAGATATTTAATCTAAATGATCTTTAAACTTTACATAGGTTATTTGACAGCACGTGTTTATGTCAGGTCACTTTCTATTCCTCTTTAGTTCTTTTTCATGTTACAGTATAAATAAGAACACATTATTCTTACTAAGCCCTTTTATTCAGAAATATTTGGAATGAGTCTAGCAGATTTGCATGAAATTTTATGTTTTACTGTTGATGCTGCTTGAGTAAGAATGATTGTTACCATGCAAATAGAAATGGGTTGCTAACATTAAGTTAATATCAGACTGTTAAAGAGACACAATTTGTATCAGAAGAATGACAAGACAATATACATGGTAATTATCATCTTAATAAAAAACAAAAGTCCATACTATTTTTTACAGATCACACCAACAAATAAAATATTGTATTCTAAATACATGTTGAAGTCTGTTGTAAATGGTACAGCCAGGGAATCTTTAAGATATAAACATCTTAGCAAAATTGTAACACAGACTGGGACTCCAGCTGATCATGTAAAACTCACAACAAAACATATGACTAGACAGATTTAGGTTTTATTATGAATTTTAAAAAGAACCCCACCCAAACCTCCCAAAAAACCCAAGACCCCCCCAAACCCCAAAAAATCTCTAACAAAACAAAACCCAACTGCTAAAAAATCTTAAATAAATATCGCTAAAACATTTATTTAAAATTCTGTCCTATTTTTTTCATCTTTGTAAGAAAGAATTAGAGATCCATAAAAGTAGAGATTGAAGGTCTCTGTGGAGTTGATGTAGTTTATTCTCTTGTCCCATGGTAAGATCAAATTTTCTTAGAGATCAAAGGGAAAAGAAAAAATAGAAATATGAGTATCTACTGCAAAATAATTGAGATATCTAAAAATTAAATATGAGAGGCACTGTATACATAAAGCATACTTGATAGGAAAAGTAATATCAGAAAGATCCAAGAAAAAAATTTGCCATTTTTTTTAGGAAACACAGTTTAAATATCAATCTTTTTATAAAAGAAACAAACCAGCAGCATGGCTTTAACAAGTCATTAATAAAATAACTACAAGAAGATCATGTTTCTGTTAGATCACAGAATCATACAGGTTGGGACTGACTTCCAGAGGACATCTAGTCCAGCCCCCGGCTCTGAGCCTGTCCAGTTAGATCAGGTCCTTCAGGGACTTGTACAGTGAGTTATAAATACTTTGATCAAATGCTGTTCAAATATTTTTGCATAAACCCCAAATTATTACTATTTGTATTGTGATTCATGTCTAACAGGTGTTTCACTTTATATTCTTTTCATTTCCATTTTCAGGTCTTTCCTTATTTCTTTCTCTATTGACAATGTCAATGTCTGTTTTGATTCATATTGGTTTTTCTTCTTTATTTTTTTCCCAGGCTTTTCACCCAATTCTGTCCCCACGTTTATGCAGTTCATTCTTCTCTTCCCTTCTTCTAATTTTTAAGTAAAAATCTTATTCTTTCCTCAGTCCATTTAAAAATAGTTTCTCTCTCATTCACAATCGACTGAAATAATTAGTCAGATCATTCAGACCCTCTGGTTCTAGTACGAAGTTCTGTAATGTAGAATTCTGCCAATATCATCCATTGATCCAGTAGCATGTGTTATCATAACAAAATAAGGTGAAGGGTAATAATGATCTTTTTCCCTTTTTCCATGCTGCAGGGACAGCTGCTCAGTTGCTTATCCATGTGTGCCTGAGTGTACTTGGGTTTGAAGTTTCAGCTGGCAATGCAGCAAGATATCTGGTCCAAGTAACACATCTAAAATTATTCTATTTTATGAGACTGAAAAATTTATTTCTGTAATCCATTCTGATGATGATATGAAAAGATAGCATGATGGTTATTGGTGCCTCATGAATAATGTTTTCACTTCATTATTTCTGTACCAAGCAAGAACTAACACACTATAGAAACATAAAGTATGCACAGGGTTTTTTTGCTTACACAAAGAAAATCTTGTGCACACATACACAAAAACTTCTTATGGACAACTGGTTCAGATTAACTGATTTTAACAAGAAGAAGGCGGCTCTCCCTCTTAGTCCTAACTACATAAAGGGAATCTAACTGTCCACACTCTGACTTGGGAATACTGTCTCTCACAAAGGCACTAAAAAATACAGATAAAAGACTGCTTAACCAGACCCCCTCTGAAATGTTACTGTGTATGAGAGCTGACAGAAACAGGGTCATATTTATAAAGAATATTTGAGCAGTCCATAACATACAGACCCTGGGTGCTGTTTTAGATTGTGAGAAACAACAGAGGATAGCACACAGTCTTACCTCACAAGCTTCTATGTGTGAGGATTTCTGTGAGACCTTCAGTTTCTTTGGAGTTTAAAGATATATGACTGACTGTTTACCACACTGGAAACTTGTTTATTAAATTACAACTGTATTAACTCTGAAAAACATGAGAGGACTTTTATAACAAAAGGAAATTTCTGCAATTTTTCCTGGAGCTGAGGAAGGTTAAGAGCCTAAGGCACTTAAAGTTGGAAGAAGTTTTGAGCCAAGAAACAGAAAGGCAAAATAGAATAAATTTTATCTTTACAGAAACTGTATAGATAGGTAAAGATGCCGCATGAAAAGCATATATGCACTCTTACATAACCTACATAAGTTCATGCCTGTCCTAATTTTGGCTGGGATAGAGTTCATTATCTTCCTAGTAGCTGCCATAGTGCTGTGTTTTGGATTTAGTATGAGAATAATGTTGATAACACACTGATGTTTTAGTTGTTGCTTAGTAGTGCTTACCCTAGTCAAGGACTTTTTCAGCTTCCCATGCTCTGCCAGGTGCACAAGAAGCTGGGAGGAGGCATAGTCAAGATAGTTGATCCAAACTGACCCAAGAGGTATTCCACACCATATGATGTCATGCTCAGTACATAAACTTGGGGGAGTTGGCCAGGGGGCAGCGCTCGTTGCTCAGGGACTGGCTGTGCATCAGTCGGCAGGTGGTGAGCAGTAGCATCACTTAGGTTTTTTCGCCCTGGGTTTTGTTTCTCTCTCTCACTGTTCTCCTCTTCAATATTATTATTATTATTATTATTATTATTATTATTATTATTATTA
>VYZW01010215.1:20528-55332 GCA_013401315.1 Balaeniceps rex
ATTTCAATTATTAAACTGTTCTTATCTCAACCCATGAGTTTTCTTACTTTTGCTTTTCCGATTCTCTCCCCCATCCCACCGGGGGAGAGGGTGAGCAAGCAGCTGTGTGGTGCTTAGTTGCCGACAGGGTCTAAACCACAACAATGCCAAAAGTTGTAACCCTAAGATGATAGTTTTAATTGATTGGAAGAGTACATTTCAGAGAGTCTGAGAAGACTTCTTTAAAAATAACATTGAATGTATTTGAGAGATAGAGAACTCCTCTCCTACTTCACTTACTTCACCTAGAAATCCTATTTACTCACCAACTCTAGCTGTTTCTGCTGCTTTCTTGACCAAAATGACCTAAGAAACAAATAGACCGCCCCCAAAAATCCATTGACGTTGACTTACCCAGTATGTCATAACACAGAAGTACTACATAAGAAAAAACCACTTAGCTAATGTCTTCCTATAGAGTCTTGCAACCATAGAAATGGTGAAAAACAAGAAGACAAAAAAAATTAGAATGATGATGTAGCAAATGGACAGAATGGAATTGCAAGCCAGACTGTAAAACTGAGGACTGTGTCTTATTAACAATCAATGCAATTTTGAATAATGAATCTCCAAGATAACTCCCTAGCCAGGTCACAGTGAACTTATTTGTAACTTGGTATGACTTGGCTGTAGACTTACTTAAATTTTTGGTGCAAAATTACATTTTAGAGTTATTGTCCTGAAGGTGGGGGATGAAAAAGAAGAAGAGCATAGAAAAATAAATATTTCTTAGAGCATAAGAAAAATAAATATTTAAGTTCCTTATTCAGTTATTAGAGGAGTGTCCTGGTTTCAGCTGGGTTAGAGTTACTTTTCTTCCTAGTAGCTGGCATAGTGCTGTGTTTTGGATTTAGTATGAGAAGAATGCTGATAACACACTGATGTTTTGGTTGTTGCTAAGTAGTGCTTAGACTAGTCAAGGACTTTCTTTTTCAGCTTCCCATGCTCTGCCAGGTGCACAAGAAACTGGGAAGGGGCACAGCCAAGATAGTTGATCCAAACTGACCAAAGGGCTATTCCATACCATATGACATCATGCTCAGTATAGAAACTGGGGGGAGTTGGCCTGAGGGCAGCGATCGCTGCTTGGGGACTGACTGGGCGTCGGCCAGCGGGTGGTGAGCAGTTGCATCACTTGTTTTCTTTTCCCTGGGTTTTGTTTGTCTCTCTTGTTCTCCTTTTCATTGCAATTTTCATTACTATTATTATTATTATTTTATTTCAATTATTAAACTGTTCTTATCTCAACCCGTGGGTTTTCTTACTCTTGCCCTTCCGATTCTCTCCCCCGTCCCAGCGGGGGGAGGGTGAGTGAGTGGCTGTGTGGTGCTTGGTTGCTGACTGGGGCTAAACCACAACAAGGAGTAGGAACTCTGAATAGCTCCAGAGAAAGTTATTTATGACAGCTTCAGCGAAAGAACCAGTCTGTGTAGTCTGGGAACTTTTAATATGCTTACTTGCATTTCAGATCTGATTGTAGTAGGTTCTGCCTGTATAAATAGAGTACAGAACCTAGGGCTCATGCCTTTCCTAGCAGAATAGTTCAAGCAGTATTTGGTAGGAAGGCTCTGTAGAAACAAAACCTAACACACAAAGGGAATAAAATCCCATTTTCTAATTGCCAGCTCAGTACATACCTTTTTGTGGATCACCTTTCAGATACACCCAATTTTCTTCATTTGCTGTGAATTATCCTCCTGAACCACCAAATTTTGTCTACTGATTTCATTGGAAGCTTAGGTGTAAACTACTGTAGCCCAGTGAATAAAATTTTTGCCATTGCTGGTGCTACATCCTTTTTATTTTTATATCAGGACTTGTCTGGACTTGTCTTGGACTGAAGTGTTTCTGTCTTGTTTCAGCTTTAGTAAAAATTGTCTAGCAGATGGCTATGGCCTTTTTTTCCTTAACTTAGCCCTCTGAACACCAAATGTAATAAAGCTATAACAAACCTATGTAGTCATCGAGGTACATACATGTTCACCAGTGCTAGGAAAGGCTATTGTGTAAGTGATGTGTAAGTGAAGATAGTCAAAATTTAGCTGGGAACTGAAGACAAGTCAGCTGACTATATAAAGTGAATCAAAACCCAAGGAGTGAAGGTCCCCACCACCATTATCAAGCTTTTCCTGGTGAAGAACTCTGACTCTGAACCTTCTGCTCCTGTTTGCTGAAGGAAGGTTGGAGCCACTGGACCTAGGGCCCAGAGGGGACACACAACATCAAATAACACGTGCAGATACTAGGAAGCTTTCATAGAACAACTTTAGCTAGAATATTATTGAGGCTTTTTATGTGTTTATTAGATAATTCAGACTATGAGTGCTAGTGCTATTGTAACTGGACTAATAATAACTGCTTGTTGTATTTTGATTATGCTATTAAGACTTTAACTAGACTAACAATAAATTCTTAGCTCTATGTGTAAGGTGTGTTCCATACACACCTTACGTTGTCCATAACAAAACATTCAATGCAATGTGGTATTTCCATGAAATACACTTCTGGGGCCAATTCTCTATGTTAATCTCTATTTTCAGGATCTGGGAAGCCTAAATTAATCTACAGTGACAAACCCTATCTCTTATTTAAATGATTATTTTTCTTTCCTACTAACTGCCCTACTTAGGGCAAAACTCATTTAAATGGAGTTACTGTTTTTGAGGAATGATAACAAGAAAAATTTGTGAACCTACTTTTGAGTCTCTCCTGGTATAAGTATCTTATGGACAGTTATTTTGATCACATGTGTGACTGCAAATTCAGTTCTATCAACGTTTTGAAAGCATGCCAAGAATCTCAAAACCTGTTCCCAAATGTCATGAAAATACAATGAAATATAAGAGACCGAATTCTGCAGCTTTTGCAAATCATTATAAAATCAATTTTGTAAAGGGAAAGGTAATCTTCATTTGCTGACTTCATTCAGTTTTAGCTCAGGAAATTTTCTTTTGTATTCTTTCAGTTTCTCTTTTTGCCTCTGTCTGTGTCTAAGCTACGTATTAATGTAACTGTCAGAGGACAAGCTTCTTTATTCATAAAAATAATTAATGTTAGTAACTTAGCTTTTTATGTAATGCAGCTGCACAGTGTGGACTGCCATACTGTGACTCTGTCTTTTCCCTATCTCATTGCTCAGCATAAAAGTCAAAAACACACAGATGAGCCATTAAATGAAATAAATATGTAATTGTCAATGGAATTCCTTTCAAATTATATCTGAGTAACTGTCATTAGAATCCTGTTATGGGGACTTCAAAGTGTCCTGGTTTCAGCTGGGTTAGAGTTACTTTTCTTCCTAGTAGCTGGCATAGTGCTGTGTTTTGGATTTAGTATGAGAAGAATGCTGATCACACACTGATGTTTTGGTTGTTGCTAAGTAGTGCTTAGACTAGTCAAGGACTTTCTTTTTCAGCTTCCCATGCTCTGCCAGGTGCGCGAGAAACTGGGAGGGGGCACAGCCAAGATAGCTGATCCAAACTGACCAAAGGGCTATTCCATACCATATGACGTCATGCTCAGTATAGAAACTGGGGGGAGTTGGCCTGGGGGCAGCGATCGCTGCTTGGGGACTGGCTGGGCGTCGGTCGGTGGGTGGTGAGTGGTTGCATCACTTGTTTTTTTTTTTCCTGGGTTTTGTTTCTCTCTCTCTCATTCTCCTTTTCATTGCAATTTTATTCCTATCATTATTATTGTTATTTTATTTCAATTATTAAACTGTTTTTATCTCAACCCGCGAGTTTTCTTTTGCCCTTCCAATTCTCTCCCCCATCCCACTGAGGAAGGGGAGGGTGAGTGAGTGGCTGTGTGGTGCTCAGTTGCCGACTGGAGCTAAACCACGACAGAAAGGAATTTTCAAAAATCCCCAAATTACTTGGTCTAGGAGAGAGTATTGACTAGTGGGTAGATGAGAAGTGTGCAAGAACTGGTTGATTAATTAATTCGCTAATTTTACAACTGTTTTAAGACTCTTGCATAAACTGTTTTTCTATGAAAGTGAGAAATATTTCCATTTTCTGGGTTTTCTTTTCTTTGCACAGAAGGCCAATATAAAACCACTGAAGTCCTTCTTACATGTTGTTTTAAGAACATTGAGGACACTGACTCACATTCAAGGTGTTATAGCTTCAAAAGCTGAAGCTGGACTTTGTGTACATGCTCTTAACTCCCAGAAAATGTAAGGTGACATAACTAAATTTTTTAACTGTACCTTACATTAAATCACATTAGCTTGTATTCACTGTACGTTAATAACATATACAGGAACAAGTAAAGCAGTTCAGTTTATACCAGTTATTTGGCTCAAGATTAAGACAACTTAATTAGGTGTCTATATATGGTATCCAAGCTTCTATCATGATCAGTTAGTCAATACAATTAATGGGGTCTAAGGAGTTATTTCACTAAGTAGACACTAATATCTGATCAACTGAATTCCACTCTAGTGATTGTATAATCAAAAGGCACAGTACAATCCCTCAAACACAAACATCTAGTACCATCTGAGATGTTGTACAATATCCTGTAACTACCTGATGGTCCAAAAGGGCAAGGGTCTCCTGTAGATTTTGTGTCAGATTTGCCACTCCCACATGGATGCCTGAAATACCTTAAGGCATCTCAAATTGCACATCTGTGAACTGAATCAACTGCATGGCCTCTCCCGAGACAGATTAATCATGACACATTTGTGTGAGCTAATCAGTAAATTCACCATGTACTTGCACCTTACATGAATTTGATCTACTGTGAGCCAAATTCTCTAAAATGTTTTAAAAATACATTTTTGTACACCTGCAAATATCTTCAATAAGCATGTCACAACCAAGTACCTTTCTTCCTCCTTTAAATTAAAATAAAATTGGACTTTGATTGTGTAGATTTTATTACCAGAAAAGAGTGGAGATGATGAGGTTAGAGAATAAAATACAGGACACATCTGTAAAGAGATCATAGCAGCTATGTCTAATAACAAGTTCCAGAATATCTCTCTCGCAAAAAAGAACACAGAATAGACCTTATCCATGCTATTGAATTCTCTTACCCTCTAAAAGAGGATTATCACAACTGATTTACCTTGGGAATAGTTTCTGGCCTGAACCATGTTGGGAATTAAATGCTACTAAATGGTTTTCCTTTTGCTGAGCTATTTAAATTCTCTTGTGTGCAGATTTTAGCTTACACATCAATTTCTCTTTTCTTCTGTGGGATCTTGCCATGTGTAAATAGGATTTCAGTGGAGAATTCAATTCCATTGAAATCACTGCAGTTGCTCAAATTGATATTAGCAATGACATTTTTCCTTTGTAATTAACCTCACCTTGCTCTCTCTTTATCAGATCTCGTAGAACCTTGCAACAGTTGTTGAAAAGCAACACTGCTTTATGTCATGTATCCAACATAACAGACTCTGCAGTTTGTTTTTCCAAGTAAATGTGTTGTTTTACCCCTGACAGCATGAGAAGCTGTGGTTCATGTATGAAGACTAGAATACAGAGAGGCTCATAAACACAAGGTAAATGGTTTTCTACTTTCACTTGAGGAGAGGAGGGGTGAGTAGAGAAAAGAACTCAATTTCTTTCCAGTCTGAGTATGTCCATTTTTATCATTAAAAAAAAAGGTGGAAATAAAAAAATATAATTCCTCCAAAGTCAGATAGTTAGAAAACATCTTTAGTCTATTTCAAATGTAGTAGCTAACCTAGACATTTTAAAAATGCATGCACTGAAAGCGAAGGATAATTCCTGCATCAGCCGTTGTACTGATTATGTTCACAGAGGACTGCCATATTTCTGTTACACAGTCGTTTCTCTTTCTATCAGTCAATCTATTACATAAAGAGATGGAAAACAAAAATTTAATTTTTCCTGCTTGTCCTGGTTTCATCTGGGACAGAGTTGATTTTCTTCCTAGTAGCTGGTATAATGCTGGGTTTTCTATTTAGCTTGAGAAAAATGTTGATAACACACTGATGTTTTAGTTGTTGCTAAGTGGTGCTTACACTAGTCAAGGACTTTTCAGCTTCTCATGCCCTGCCAGTGAGAAGCTGGGAGGGGGCACAGTCAGGACAGCTGACCCAAACTGACCAAAGGGATATTCCATACCATACGATGTCATACTCAATATATAAGCTGGGGGGAGTTGGCCAGGGGGCAGCGACCGCTGCTCGGGGACTGGCTGGGCATCGTTTGGTGGGTGGTAAGCAATTGCATCGTGCATCACTTGCTTTGTATATTATTATTATTATTATCATCATCATCATTATTATTACTATTACTACTTCTGTTTTACTTTATTTTATTTCAATTATTAAACTGTTCTTATCTCAACCCACAAGTTTTCTCACTTTTACTCTTCTGATTCTCTCCCCCATCCCACTGGGGCATGGGGAGTGAGCAAGCAGCTGTGTGGTGCTTAGTTGCTGGCTAGGGTTATAGTGCTATAGCACTTCTGAGTGCACAACTTCTTTGAAATGCTCCCAGTTTTCTGCCAATTTTCTTTCCAGTTGTAACACAACTGTTTGTCAGCTCCTGAAACATCCTGAAATAAACATAAATACTGAATACCTCTTCAAGGTTTTTCTTCAGATTTGTAATTACTAATGCATTTAACTAGATCATTAGTTCCCTAGTGGTAGCACTTGCTACATCTAAAGGGGGTAATTTATGTCTCTTCTCACTACTTACCCAGTTTTCAGAATGATCCAGAGAAGTATCAAGATTGATTTTGAGAGTATACTTTATAGCTTTGAAACGCAACAGATGTCAAAGAATAGTCTTGTAGACAGGAACAGCAGGAATACAACAATAGTATAGAGGAGGGTGGTAGAAAAGAGTTGTGATTTACATAGACACGTACATTTAAAACCTCAGTATATAGATCTTATCAACATTTTCCACCATGGGAAAAAAAAAAATCTCTTTAGCTCCCAAAGGGCCTCTTTGTCTCACTGAATGCATCTGAGCTATCCTTTTCAATGAAAACCAGAGGAAAAATCAAGTAGGAACAAACTAAAAAGAAAGAGGTAATGAACAATAAATTATTCACCCATTTTTCAGATATTCCTCACACACAAGCACACTTACTGCTGCAAATAGGTTTAGCAGTATTTTAAGCTAGTCTATTTGTTTTCCTCAAGATGTTGTTTATGGGCAAGGGAAAACAAACCTTATATATCAAGCCAATAATTTATTGTTAATGTCATTGAACATTAACAGTCTAATCCAACAGTTATTATCAGTTCAGATCTAAGTATTAGAGAAAAATAAAATACTTCCATACAAAATCTCATTAATAGTAATAATACAGATAATTTTTTAGTATAAATAAATCTTAGTTCCTACCCTTTTTTGCTGTTATAAAACTCAGCCTTGCATGACTTTTCTGGTTCCTAAGGTCAGTAGCTTCAGCCGGATGGTGTGAGAAGGGTGATATGACAAATTGTTAGCATCTCTAGTCTCTCCAAGAATCCATATAGCTCCTACTCACTCATGTTTCCAGTTCTCTTTCCTTCTAGCCTCAAGTCCCAAACCCAGTCTCTTGAAATACTTATGTTGACTTTGTTCTCTCCTAAGAGTTCCTGGCATTTTTAACAATAAATTCAACTTTACCCAACTCCTTTCTGTATACACAACCACAAACCTCTTGTCCCTTTTATTTTTTCAATGCCCTGTGGTGTTTTTGCTTCCATTACATTTGAATTGGAAAGCTTTCTTCTCCCTGGCTCTTGAGTGCCAGCAAAGCATAAAAGGAAGTCACTGTGATCTTTCGGTAGCATTGAACTTTTTTTCAGTTTTCAGAGCTAGAAATATATTTGACATGAAGTCAACATTCATTGTTAAATTTCAAGTGTCTTTCACAAGGTTGCAGATACTAATTGACATGCTCAGAAAATAGTGACCCAGACAATTAGTTTCACTAGTCTCATTTTTATAAATAATTTATAAACAGTCTGGAATAATGTAGAAAAAATACTAGGAATACATGGCACTGAAAAAATCACCTTGCATATTTTACTTGTGCTGAAGTTCTGAGGAAGTAAAAAGTGTTTAAAAAGTTGATAAATTCATAGTAGTTAGCACCCTTAATCCCTCCTATTTGTGAAGTTCTGAACTAAAAGGACAGTACAGTCCCTGACAGTACAGCAGTTGTTTTTGTCAAAAATTGTCTAAACCATGATGAAACACACAATGTGTATGCATAGCTACATATATGAAGAGGTAAGTTTTTAGAAATTAAATATCCTGGAAAACAAGATTCATCAGACCAGTTTTTAGATAAATATTGTGTTTGACTAGATGTACAACATGAGAGATAGATATTTGATTAGATATTAGATTTAAGATCTATCCATCAGGAAAAGGAAGAATGGACAGCACAAAATAAAGCCTAGGATGTGAACTTCTCAATTAACTAGGGAATGAAATCAATTGAATCTTGTCCTTGCTATCTAACATATCTATGCTCAACTCCCCACCTCTCCCTGCACATTTATGCATTACTGCAAATAAACAGACATATCAAAGATGCTCAAATCTATCACTACTTCTTGAAAGGAAAAAGTCTATGAGATCTGAAAGCTTGGAAAAACAGTTGAATCAAAAAAGGTGTTTTTTAAATTTATATATAAATATATATATTTACTTAATACAATTATTGTTTTTTCCAGATGTATTTTTTTTCAGACATTCATGTGTCTTCTACTCTTCATGTCTGTACAGTCTGAAGTGTAGGATTTCAGATTAACATTTTTTATGGTGTTCAGTATTTGAGTACTTTTTAGATAATTATATTTTGTCATTTTATTTTCTTCAGTGGCTGACACTTCATAAATGTTTCTTTTGATGTTGAAAATAAATGAGACAACAGGAAAAGAATTGAATCTTCTTATGGTTATAACAATAACATACTGTCTAATAATCAATAGAATAAAATTCAGGTTTTTGCCAAACAAAAATTACAAACATTTTTTGAAATATAATCTGTTCTATTTTTTACTGGACTTGTAGTAATTGCAGTGATCTCACTGTAGTTGTTTTACATTAACATAATAGGAAGAAATATTTTCCATCAGGCTCTGTAAGATATGTAGTAGAAAACAAGATTAGTGTTTGAATCTTAGACCAGTTTTGATAAAGTTTTTATTTACAAAGGAACACACTAAGCAGAATGTTGGATTCTTCTTCTACACACAATGAATCGTTGGAAGACATCCATCCAGAGAAACAGTACTGGATAGAGTACTTATACTTAGACACCTGACCTCCTATTGCCAATCCTTTAATTCTTTCTTTATGAGGAGAGAGAATTAAACATACCTAATTAAATTTATTTTAATAATAAGCACTTCTATTGACCATAGCATGTGTCTTTTAAAAAAAAAAATCTGTTTATATGGAGAGTAAGCTTTTCTTGCAGACTCAATGCTTAAAAAAGAAAAAAAAATTGTATCTCTCAGAGGCTATTTTCTGTTACATATAAAGGAATTGCTAGCCAAGAGGAAATAGAAGACCATGGTGTGAAATACGAATAAGGTAATTTTTTCTAAGCAGTCAGCCTTCTTTGATTAGAGGTTAGAAGTTTGCAACTGAATTTAATGTAATGTATAAAAACCTTGCCTTTAGATGTTTGTCAGCTTCAAGTATTAGGGGGATACAGCACTGTTTTCACAATTCAGACGTAATATGGAAACCTTCTGTCTACTTAATTTTTGGCATATATCTTACCTCTCTTCTGAGCATTAAAAAAAGCAACAAACAATGCTGAAGTGACAAAAAAAATCTTCCAGAATTTTCTTTTTATTATATTTTTCAACATGCTTTGTAAACCAGTTTCATTGTGTGACTAGCCTAGTCATTGATTGCAGCAATGATCTCACTTTTACAGTTTCTAAAGAATCTCTTCACTGTTACTTAAAATGCAGCATAACCTGGGATGCTTCACACGTAAGTGAAATAAACAAGCTCAGGGACCCTCAATAGGTACATGCAATGGATAAAATAGGAAGTAAAATAAAAATTTTTTTGATGGAAGCTATAGCAGAATGTTAGGTTAGTATAAGCCCATCGTCTAGGTGACTTAGTGCTTAATTGCAACTTCAGAATTAACAGACTAAGAAGTTAAAATCTCAGTTCCATTGATATCAGTGGCTAGTGTTCATAGAAATCAATCAGTCCAGGGTTTCCACATTCCATATACTCTTAGGGGAAAAAAAGTCAATTGGATTTTAGTGGACATAAGTGACTTTATTTTGTCTAACACATGTAGATTTACATATTTTCAGTATTATAACAGTCATAGGGAGAAATATGGAAAAACTAAATTATGACAGAAAGGATTTTTTTATTTTAATTTTACTATCATATGCCTCAATATAACCAAATAAAATTAGTGTTTCTGAATTCTAAACACCTTTGGAATGTCTATCATATCTCTGATAATCATTTTGTTGTCCAAAAATAAATGAACCTCAAAACAGGTAAATAAATAGTATGTAAACATGCTATTCATGATATATTATATGGACAATGAGATAGATGGTGGAGTTCAGGATCCTAATAGGAAGGAGCAGCACAAATAGCAGGACTACAGCCCTGGATTTTGGGAAAGAAGACTTCAAGCTCTTCATAGATCTGCTTGGAAGAATCCTATGGGATATGGCCCTAGAGAGAAGAGGGATTCAAGAGAATGCAAACATCACTTCTGTCTTCAAGAAGGACAAGAAGGAAGATGCAGGGAGCTACAGCCAGTCAGTTTCACCTCAATCTCTGGAAAGATGATGGAGATAATGCGCCTGGAAAGCATTTCCAAACAAGTCCAATTGGAGCACGCAACATATTTTGTTCAGAAATTACTTTTCTATACTCAGAAGTTTTGGGGAGTTCACAGCTATTTCCTTTCACCACCAAGGAGAAACCTGTTCTTAAGAATCTTATGAAATATAAAACAGACTCACTATAATATAAATAGTGGCTTATTGATTAGATTTTTGACATGGGATGTGAAAAATTACATATATATATCCTTTTTTCACTGCTTTTGCATATTTATGTATTTGCTTGTTTCAACATATTTTTATGGACTCTTCTTTACCTCTTTGAAACTATCTTAATTAAAGTTTAAGTAGAATTGTCCTGAGAAACTTCAATTTCAACTGAGCATTATTTTCTGATCAAAAAAGGGGAAAAATAGCCAATAAATTATCTGCAAATGGATTGAGAATCCATTGTTTTTAATCTTAGCCTACTCAAACTTTTCATCCAGTTACCAATTCACACTCCCTCATGCATCAAACTAGAATAAGTCGTAGAACCTCAAGAAAATGAACACTTCTTTGGTGATTTTATTTATTGCAAAACAAACTTGATTTATTGACATTCTTGTCTGTTGACATGGGAAGCGATGTGTAAAAGAGCATTCATCTTACACCTGACATATGAAACATTTGTCAAACAACTGGCACTGTGTGTTACGCATCTGCTGGGTTTACTTCAGGGGAAGAAGCTGCATAAGGAAGAGAAGGCTAAAGCACTTTGCAGTAGGACCACTAAGTTGCTACCATATGTAGGTGACATTTCAGAAATTTCACACGCTTTATTCAGTGTAAACCGCCGTATGGTAAATGGCAGAGAGTTTTATGTTGAATTTAAGGCCTCAGAGAACTGGATCAATTACAAACATGGACTTGACCTGACAGGAAAAAGTGCTAAAGTATGGTGAGCTTAGAGTTAAGATAACCGCAGTAAAATGAAAATAAAACAAACAAGCTTATTGAAATAAAATATAGAAAAATAACATAAAAATCTTACATTGGTATACAGCAAATATGAAAAGATTAATATCTGATTAGTGTGGTGGGTTGACCCCCAACAGCTACGTACAGACCAGCCTCTCCCTCACTCTCCCCTCCTCTAGCAGGACAGGGGGAGAGAATCAGAAGGGCAAAAGCAAGAAAAAATCATGGGTCAAGATAAAGACAGTTTTATGAGTGAAGAAAAAAAAAAAAGAAGAGATGCAAACACAACCACTTACCACCTGCCACCAGCAGACTGATGCCCAGCCAGCCTCTGAGCAAAGGCTACCTAGGAAAAGCAGTACCCCCTCCCTCTCTCTCCCCCCCTCCCCCACACACTCAGAGTTTTATTACTGATCATGCTGTCATATGGTTTGGAACATCCCTTTGTTCAGTTGGAGTCAGCTGTCACAGCTGTGTCCTTTCCCAACCTCTTGCCCATGCCCAGCCTACTCCCAGGGCGGGGGAGGCAGAGTAAGAAGCAGAGAAAGCCTTGATGCTGTGCAAACACTGTTCAGCAACAGATAAAACATTAGTTTGTTTTCAACACTGTTTTTGCCATAAATCTAAACCACAGCACCACACAGGCTACTATGAAGAAAATTAACTCCATCCCAGCCAGACCTAGTACAACTAGAAAAAAAGAAAATAGAACCAAAACCTGCAGCTGTGCTGTTTTTTCTATCTATTTTATAATAATTTAATAAATTAATTGCATGGAAAACAATGGCTTTCCTCATATGTAAAGTAGTCATCGTTAGTAGCCTTAGTCAGATATCTGCATTTTGATCGTTGATGGATTCTTTGTGATCCACAGTAAAGAAAAGATGTGCAGAGATGGATCTTTCATGTCTGTTAATTTCTTTAACATTATGGACTAAATGTAATGAAACTAAAGTATTAACTTAATGTCCCAAAGAAAAATATTTTATTACAGCCAATGTGTAACATGGCCAAATGTTGCATTAACTGCCATCTGCATCAACATATTGTCAACCAGGTGCAAATGCTCAAGTGGCAAATCTGGCAGCCTGTCTTCTACTTTTGTTAAAAAAAATGGTTTTCTGTCACTCTGGGAAGCTTCTTCTGCTTAATGGAAACTCTTAGCATTTCATCTTTCCAAAACTTTTAAAAATTACATTTCTTTCCTTCTACACTTTCACATGCTTGTCCATTTCCTGCAAGTCCATTTCCATGAGGTGTTCAAATAACATTATAAGAGCTGTCCAGCTCACAAACACATCTAGTCAGACTTAATAAGTTTTATGGAACAATCCTTGCAAATGGCAGGAAGTAGCTAAAATTCAGCACTGACCTTTGAAATACAGCAGCGGAAAAGGTAAATATTTTTATATTATGATGCACCTCAGTTGGACCTATTTACTGTGTAATCTAAAGACAATAATCACAATGTCCTATTTATGTAAAATGTTAAAATCAAAAATCTTGCTACAGGCAAACAGAAAAATGCCTCATATGTGAAGCCAAGAATTTACCGTTAGTCCAATTAATGTTTTAACAGTCTTACAGTCTGAATCATTAGTCTAGTTACCAGTAATATATATTCACAGTCCAAATCAACACAGGCAAGCCTCGATAAAACCGTTAAAAATTTGAACAAAGGCTTTCCTAGCATCTGCTTTATTGCCTGGTGTTGTCATGCAAACCCTGCCCATGCTCCTTGGCTCCTGAGGCTGTTGGTGTCTGTTAGGCAGGGGTGAGAAAGTTTTACTGCACCATCCTGAAAGCTTCCCAGGAGAGCTGCAACATCACTGACAAGGATTTCCTTCCCTTTACAGCAAGGTGCAAGGTGTAGAATTTTTCTTCCTTTTCAGTCTTGGGATCTACTCAAAGTAATTTTCCTGCATTTTCTTATCACAGTCTGCCTATATATTCTTTCTTTTAATTGACTCTCAATTATTTGGTGTTTCTATTCTCTGTCTAATAGCACAAGAACAGTGGAAGTGGAGGAACTTATTTCTAGAACACAAAGGTAGCATCATGTTCTTTAAAGTAATCTTTGAAATAACTAATAACATCACAAAAAAAATTCCAAATATCTTTTAAGATACAATATTATATGTCGTCTATATTAGAAACCTAAGAGCATGCTTTCTGTTCTGCAGTTAAGATAAATAATAGTTTTTACAATCATTAGTAAGTTACAATTTTTCTTACTTTTAAATATTTATGTATAAAAAGGAAAAAAGAATACCCTAAATAAAGAAAATTCACCTTATGCAATGTGTATACATATATGCATTTACTCATAGTTTCATACAAAATATACCTGTTATAGATTATATGCTATGCAGAGATTTGTCCAGCTTCTCAACCATTCACGATTCCTCTTGAAATTTCTGGAAAATAGAAAGTCTTTTTGAGCTCTGTATCCAAACTCCAAGATTGGTTTGAACTTGACAGTGATGAGAAAAAATAAATATGTAAATATATAAAATAATAAATATTTAATATTTTATTTTATATTTAAATCATTAAATATTTAAATACAATCAAATAAATAAATAACATAGGTAAAATAAATAAATATATAAACATTCCAGAGGGTCAAACGGGGTCTTAAAGAATTACCATTCTAGTCCTTTGTCTTGCATCTATAGTAAAAATTAAGTGTAAATATGGAAGAGAATTTATAATACATCTAATCAACAAGTGTTTTTCAGTTGTATGTTTGACCGAGTGTTAGGTTTTGGTATTGTTTGTGTCCAGCCAGTAAAATTTGAAAAAAGGTCATATTTCAATCATTTTCATTACAATATATCTAGGACCAGCTTATTGCTTAATGTATTCAAAAGCTAAAAGTTTTCATAAGAGTTTAAACCTCTCTCATGCACACACACACACCACTTTCAAAGTTTAAGTTCAGCATTTTGGCTTAGATCCAGCTCTGCATTTTCCTCCATTGTGAAGAATTTTCATTGATTTTAAATTGTATTTTACATATTATTCAAAAGTATATATATTCTATTCTGTGTAATTTAAATACATATATACCTCATGCATCACATACAGTTCTACATTACACTTTCATATATTTATTACATTAACCAAGAACATTTCTTCAAAGCTGGTTTTTTTGACAGGGGAGTAGTATAGTCACACTGATTTGAAAAAAAAAAATCTGCAGAATTGTGTGTATTATTGTGTGTTCTATTCATTATTACAATTACAGAAAAAAAGCATAGGTTGGTTTAAGGCTTTTATTACTGGTTTTAATTACCAACTTTTATTTGTTTTGTGGAAGATCCTGCCATAGAGCAGGATGTCATTGTACCACAGTTTGCCCCTTCTAAGATCACCAGTTATACTTATGATTTACAATGTTGTCTTCGAGTGAGACATAGGCATCTAAGAACAAAGATTTTGAGTTTATGTAAATGTTTCTTTTATTGCAAACTGTAGAAAGAAAAGGAAAAAAAGTTGTCAAATGAACAAGCTCAACTAAAATACAATTTCATTTTCAAAAGTAATGACATGTAACTATATTTCTCTTGTTGACATAATGAAACTTTGAAAAATATAAGAAGATAAGAGTGAGAAAAGATAATAGCATGCAGAGGACAAAAAAAATCATGTCTTGTACTGACTCCAGCATACAAAGAAAGATTTCAGACCTCTCCATCATCAGAGAATAGCAACAGCCCAATGCAGAAGGCATAAACGTATGTCAGATGAGCTGTGGCCATGCAAGGAAGAACAGACAGAAGTCCTCTGCTGACAAAAGGTAGTTCTAACCACATATAAAATATGATTGCATAGGATAAAGCAAAGGCTGTAAATAAATCAAGATTATAAAACACATACTTCTGTCTAATACTATCTAGACAAAACATTAAACAGTAATTCTGCACTCTAATAATCCTTGACAAGAGCAAACTATTTTAACGGACCCCACTTCGCATTCCCCTACAATCTTCATATTGTTTCTATTTGATGTCTTATAATGGGAGAAGTGCTGACAGCTGAAGGCAAATCCAGAGTAGCGCAAGTTATCACTGGAAAAGACATGGAAAATGATACCATAGAACAAATACATATGCATATGCACAAAATAAATGAATGAACCTTTTTAATAGAAGTTTTAGCAAAAATTATGGCTCAGAACTGAAAATTCTGCATATTTAAATCTCACTCAAACGGAGATAAACTAAATTATCTGTAAATGGAAACGCAAAGGAATTAGCAGAATTCACTCTGTAATGTTTTAATTCAACTATTGTGAATGCCAGGTAGGCGCAAGGTCTACAGACCTCATTTAAGTATCGAGGATCGTGTCTTCTTCAAAACAATATTTCCTACTGCCACTATTAGAAACAGACTGGTGGACCAGTAGGACATCTCTGGTAGATGCAAATCACCTGAAAAAAGCAAAAAGCAGCAGCAGCCACAGTGATGGCTGTGAAACTATCTGAACATTTTTTCCTGAAACCTATGTTAACTTTTAATGTTGTAAGAAGAGCCTCTTCTGGAAGGCTTCTTGTATTTTCTGGCATATGTTTTTTTCAAGCAGCACTTACACAAGTGCGTAGTTGATACTTGCTGTGGTTACACAGCATTAAATTATGTGAGATAGTCAAGATGTTTGTTGTTGTTGTTTTAAACTAGAAAATATGAATTAATTGAAATCAAAATGCTTTAAGCTAACATGACAATTCCCAACAAACCCTAATGAGGAAATAGCAGAATTTATTTTCTTTTCAAAATCAAGGAAAATTGCACAGTGTCATGCTCCAAATGCCCTGATGGTGTGATCAGGATGTTCATACTTAGTATGATAGCCCTATGTTCAAGCATAAGCTTAAAAAAAGCAAGCTACTTTGTTTGAGTTTATGAAAGTTCAGTCTGTTTCTGGTAATGCTTATAGTAAAATTTTGTCTGATTTCACTGATACAAGATAAAGTCCTCTAAAACCTTCAACAAGATTTCCACTCCTTTTGAAAAAGACTAATTTGAGAATTGCTGAATATTATATTTTTAATCTGGAAGTAATATTCTGATTGTGGTTTGCATATCAGCAACACAAAAATACCACATGCCAAAGAATTTCATCATTTCTGCTTCTCATCTCACAGGAATCCAAAAGCCACGAAGAATGGAAAAAATTAGCCAGATTATTTTAAACCACTTACATGGATTAGAATGAACTTGGTCTGAGCTAGAGCTGAAGATTTGAGTGAGTTCTTTTCAAAAGGGAAAATAAACACCAAATAATGTGACTCTGTTACTAAGCAGACCAAGTAGGCAATGGAGACTGTATCAGAAAAAAGCTTCCTTCCCCCTACTGCCCCACACACACATGTACCATCTGCTGATATCTCACCAGTGACCACTCCAGTGACCCTGTGGGATGCTCTAACCAGGCTTCATGCCTGGCTCTGGCAGCCGCTTGGCTCTGACACCCAATGGCTCCACCTCGAGCACCTGTCTTGTGCCACGTCCCATGCCCATGTAACCATGTTCCTCCAGCCTCTGTCTCAGAGGGTCTTTCAAGCCAGGTATCAGCACAAGCCACCAGCCAGGTCAGTCTGCAGTGATTCTGTGATTTACTTTTCCAGCAGTCTCAGTTGTAACTCTCTATTAGTTGTTGACCTGTGGTCCACACCGAGGCTCCTTAGTCTCTATTCTTGCATTGTCCTGTTTGCCCTGGCTCACCATGCTTAGCCCATTAACATTGAACTTAGATCCTAGCCAAGGTGATGCCATAATACTGATGGGTCAATTGTTGATTTAAGAATTTGATGTCAAGGAACTCTCACTGACTTTAAATGTTTTGGATGAGACTGAATTAGTTCCTCCTTTATATCTCAGAGCAGCCGTACTGGTATGTACTTCAAACAATTTTGTGAAAAATAAAAGCCAATGACTAGGAAGCAGTTGCATCTGTAATCACATTAAATATTTAAAATATGATGTAGCTTGAGCACCCTTTTGGACAAAACAATATCTTTTTGTCCTGTGTTTACAATGGCTTATATCTGCAGCCTCCAAGTAAATAAATGCTTAAGCAAATAGATAAATAAACTGAATATTCTATTTGTTTCAAACATTTTTTCCCAGAGACACACTTTTAAGCATAGTTTCACTTCCAAAAATGATACTGAAAAATAGCAAATAAATATGTGGCCATATTTATTCATTCAGAATGATTTCCAGACTCAGTCTGAGATCTGACAATGCATGTGTATTGTTCCTTTTTTGCCTATTGTTTTCACTAGTAAGCTATGAAAGACAGTAGAGGCTCTCAGTTGTCTATCCCCAATATGCTCTTACAACTTGTTGTCTGCCAAAGTTTTCGACTATGAATGAATAGAATTGAGTTCCTTATCTCTGATCTGTGGTATGACATGACAGCCATTAAAAAATGTTTTAATTTCTTATTTAAGTGGCAGAAAAGTACTATGGATTCTGAATGCATACAGTGGGACTGATTCACAACTGCATCCAGAGAGTACAAGGTAACTGAACACACTGAGTGCAGGCCTGATTTCTGAACAGGAAAAGGAATATTTTAATGCTTCTCCAGTTTATTGCAATTATTTGTTATAAAACAGGCAAAAATATAATTTGGAAATTGATATTGTCCAGCAGTATATTGGATAGACACATTTCAACTCCATGAGGCTGAAATGTGTGTTTTTACTAGCAGTATCCTTTCCTCCGAAAGGACATTGCCCCAAAGGACGGATCTCAAAAGTGACAACACCAGGGCTGTCCATAGACCCTTCTGCCTAGGAACACTTTTCTGGCCACACTCCAAACATGATCCACTAAAGGGCAGAATTGCTGAGGAAGAAAAAACCATGTTGCATATGTTTGTTTTCCAGAGGAGGATGTATAAGACCACAATAGGTAGACATAGAAAAAAAAGTACATTAAAACTATATTCTGCACTACACCCCTTGTATTATGGCCTAAAGAACTGTAGAATTTAATGATTCCATACTAAACGCTTTTGTGTGTACATAGTGCCTGATACCAGAGCATAATGCCAAACCATTATGTGCTATATCAAGGAGAGAATATTTCCCTTTTATTTACAGCTGCAAACATTCTCTGTTGTACAAGAGGAAGAATATATTTTCAGCAGTTTATCTCTTTGAAAGCAGAGTGGCTTCCTTCATATGCAGTCCAGAAACTTTACAATTTCTTGTCTTCTGAAAAACATTTTACACTCAGTATGTTTTATTCAGTAGAACTCACTTTACAGAATGAGAAATAGCATGCAAATAATTATGTGTCTAAGACTGTACCATGGTTTTATCATCATGAGGCATGGTGTATTCCCACTGACTTTTTGGTTTGATTCACAGCATAACTGAGATGACTGCATTTCTGCATTTACTGCATATCATTGTGTAGTGCTTTGAGATCTTTTTTGAAATGAAAAATGTTACATATAATAAATACGGATTATAATTTATTAAAGATCATATGTTATTTATCTTAAACATATTCAACTTTCTTAGCAGCAGAAGCAAGTATTTATGTCGGGTTAAATCTGTTTCTTTTGTATGCAGCAAATCCAATACCAATGTATACCTTTTTGTGTCACACCACTTTGTAATGATAGATCTCATGCATATATTGTTGATATGATTTTGTCACCTTTTTAGTGTTTTCCAGATACAGTAGAAATGAATGAAACGATGCATCTATAATACACTAATAAAAATTAAAAGCAAGCAAAATCTTCCCCAAACTACTACGCATGCAGATGTAAATGCATGGTGTTTATTATCTTTATACTCTAATGACTGTATGTAATTTCTGTAGACTGATCAGTGATAGAATGAAGACATTAAATCAGTCTGAAAACTTAGATAGAAACCTGAGCTACAGCAGTTTAGCAGTTCACCAAGCAGCAGCTAATCTGCTTTTATTGCTCTTCATTGCACCAGTTTGAGGCATAATGCAGACAGATTCATATTCATATCTTGACATCGTAGTACTTTTTTTTGTAGGTAGTATAGTAGTTTTTACAAGTTCCCAGTATGCAGGAGTTAAGATATCTCAAAATTATATTGTTTATTGAATATATGGTACCTCAAGCTCACATGCTATCAAGGGTACGTGTGACAAAATGTAGGAATTCCTGATGTAAAATGCACGTATATAAAGATGGATGATAGAGTTTGTTATTAAGTCTAAGAATACACAGCTACATTTTCAAACTCTGAGTTCTAGCAAAAAGTATGAACATGTGTTTGCCCACCATTCCTTCCATTTATAGAGAAAACCAGACCTGCCAGGTTTCCTAGGCGTGAAGTTCATCAACTTGTATGCCCAAAACAAAACATTTTCATTAATTAGTTTGTTAGTCCTAAAAAAATTTGATTTGAAGTTTGATTCACAAAGTAATTGAACAAAATCCACCTCTATTTGAGTCTAACACTGCGAAATTACTTTTACAAGGCCAGTTGCACTGTATTTTACAATGAGGAGTGCTAACATGGTAAGTACCTATAAATGGAATCACACCTGGTGTGGAAAAAAAATAATTCTTTCACTTTAAAAGGGAGCATTAAAGTTTAATCAATTCCTGCTGGTTTAACAGAAGGACTCTTAAAATAAGAAAGTATGAATTACATGGCTTTAAAGAAATCATGTTTCAAACATGTTTGTTTGGCTTTAGGGGACAGACCACTTTATTCTGGAATATTGGCTTCCAAAGTGAAAAGCGGGTTCGTTGAGCATGACTTCCTTCACAACTTAATGCAGCCTTACCATGATAATGCTGCCAATATGTGTAAAGATTTCCTCCAGACAACATAAACGAGCAGAATATATTTCACCCATTTGAATGAGTAGAATGAATATATTGCATTTTGGTAATTATCTCACAGTTCATTTTGAGTCCTATTCGACAGCATTGTCATACTATTAAATGCAATTTATAAAGCTTTTAAGCTTGTTGCCAGAAGGAATTCAGCATAATCTAAAATTGCCTTTTCTAAATGAAAAATCTTTAATCCAGTTCTCTTATCTGAGCTGAAGCATAGATGAGGTAGGACTAGGGGAATCATTCAGAAAAGAAAGACAAGACTATGTAAGCAAAAGTTAGGAGTCCTTTATTTTTTCTTTTAAAATGATATTCTTAGTATACCAGAATGAATATTGTTCTCTGCAGTCTCTGGTCCCCAACAGTGAAAATATCACCTTAGTGGATAACATTTTATTCCCACTCAGTTGGAATGGGCTGACACCTTTAAATAGAATGTCTGTCTGAGTAAGGTCAACAGGCAGGATTGTGTTCTTTTTTAAAAAAAATTTTTCTATTAATAAGACATGACTCTAATCTGCTGTGTATTTGGACTTGTTTTTTAAATCTGCAAGTGAAAGTTATGCTTTTAGAGTAGCATTCAGCTTCAAGAAATTTAGATGTCTAAAGACATGATGTCCACATCTATGCCAGGAAAAACAAGTAACTTATATGCTCTTTCTCCTTTGACAGATCTCTGAGGTATGCAATGAGCAATGGCATATTATTTTTCCTTGGATCCTACACACACATAATCCTGAAACACTGATTTTTGCAACACTCCGCAAATACATAGAGGTTTACAGAGAGCTTCTGAGCTTCCAGATATTCTTCTTCCATCAATATACTGAAGGCTGTAGCTCTGTGAAACAAAGGAGTAATGGTTTTAAACTAAAGGAGGGGAGATTTAGGCTAGATATAAGGAAGAAATTTTTTACACTGAGGGTGGTGAAGCACTGGAACAGGTTGCTCAGAGAGGTAGTGGAGGCCCCATCCCTGGAAACATTCAAGGTCAGGTTGGATGGGGCTCTGAGCAACCTGATCTAGTTGATGATGTCCCTGCTCACTGCAGGGGGGTTGGACTAGATGACCTCTAAAGGTCCCTTCCAACCCAAAGCATTCTATGATTCTATCCTCACATTAATGTCAAAATACCTCAAGAGAAACAAGAAAGAAATTGAACTGGCTTGCACTTAAACCAGCTGAAAAGGAAAAAACTCCAGGGGACTTGTAGGAATGTTTACTCCCCTTCCTATCAGAGGCACCACTGTCGTCATCATTGCCAAGGTAGTATAAAGTTTGTTCCTACTTCTGCTTCGTTCCAAAATTCTGTTCCTTTAAAAGAAGTACTGATTTACGCTATGCATATATTTATTTCTCTGTTAAAATACTATGGCTTAGTCCTCTCAATGTTGGGTAAGAAAACTCCATGAAAATCCCAGTTTATATAAAATATTACATTGAAAAAACAAACCACCGAAAGCATGTCACACATTTAGTCCGTTACTCATTACTGTCACAATTCAATGTTTATAACCTAACAAAATATCTCTAAGAAGTTCTTAGAGATTATTTCCTTCACAGTGATTCAACAAGTGACTACACTCTATGGGGAAGTTGGCAGAAAGTCATTCTGAAACGGGCTAAATTGGCAAAATATTCTGTATGACCAATATTTGACTACAAAACTCACTACCACTGAAGATGAAATGGAAGCTAAATCTCACCAGCTTAAGAACTGAAGTAAAATGTGATTGTGCTTCATTACCTTCTTTAGATTATGAAGGTAGAAACATAAGTTTCCATGCAAATCAGATTTTAACTTGGATTATTAAAGAAATAGGTTATTTACTCTAATGTTTGTATTTTTTCAATTATCATTTTCAGTAGCTTCATAAAAGTGTAATAAACTTCTAAAAGCAGACATTTGGTGACAGATAGAAAGATAACGAAGAAAAGACAAGTGATGGAGAAAGAGGGAGTGAGGCAGTGAGAGAGTTTGAAAAATGCGTGACATGTAGACATCTGGCCACTGACAGTGCTGTCAGCTGTGGTGGTGACCGGGGGCAATGCCTTGTCTCATAAAAATAAATAAATTAATTAAAATAAATAAATAAATAACACACACAGACNTGACAGAAAGATATGGATCTCAGTCTTCCACATTTCCACTGAACACACAAACCACTGGTCTGCACATTCAGACTCTTTCTGTAACCGTCCCCAAATAATTTTTACAGATAATATGAGCTCTCCACCTTATGAAATGAAGAAAGACACTCACATCAGAACTTGGTTCTTCTAGGAGAGTAGAGAAGCACATTAAGTTCTGAGAGATGTTTACTGGTGAAAGATTCCCTCCTAGATGCCAGCCTGACATAGAACTCTGATAAATATGAACCTCTTTCTGGACAGATCCCCTAAAGATATTTATATCCTGCCATTTTCCAACATATTACTGTTTTTAGTTTAGATTAAGTGTTTTTTTAAAAAATCCTTTCTTAGTCAACATAATTCCAGCTACATTATTTAATGAGCATGAATACTTTGAATGTATGAGTTTGGACACAGCAAAGTGTCTATTTTGAATCTTAAGCCTTCTATTCTAAATTAACTGCCACCTAAGATTTATTTACATGTCAAAAGTACTTCCTAGTCAATAATATGAAGGTCTCGGATGCTCCTAAGTAACTAACTTTCTGACAGGAAGTAAAATTACCTGACACAAAGGTAGTTTAGACTCCAGGCAATACTACACTTACTGTTAGTGATGACAGATCTTAACACCTTAACCAAAGAATTACAGAAAATTTACACATTGACTTAGTTCAAAAATATCATGATGCATTTAACAGTCTTTGAAAAACCTCACTCCCATGATGGATTACAAGTAGCTTCACACCATCAAAAACAAATTTTGCTGAATTATTACATCATTCTTTTCCTTCAGAAAGGAATATATGGGAAGCTTTTCTGTCTTGCCTTTTTCTTGAGCATCATGGTTTCATTATAAGTGAGTCCTAACTCATCATTCACTGTAAGGGGAAAAACCCCTTGGACTTCAGTGGCAGTGGGATTGGCCCTAATGGTGATAAAATATACTCCTGGAGCTACTTCATTTTGTGTGTGACTATTTATTACTTGTCTTCAAAAGCTTACACTATTCTGCCTTAGCAGTCAGGTAAAGTAGGATACTGTTAATATCTACAGGATACACTTTATTCCTACTGAGTACTTCAAATAAGGTAAAATTTCCTACTTAAAAAAAAAAAAAAAAAGAAACAAAACCCCNACAAAACCCCAGATAACCAGCTCCACAAGAAATATACTTTTTAATGCTTAATTACTTGTTGGTTGATCAGATATTTTGTCAGAAGAATTTCACATCAAAATTAAAACATGACATCAAGATGTGAGTGAGTNTCAAACAGCAAATTATGCAAAGAAAAAAGTAGAAAAAATAAGACTGGGCATTCTTAACAGCACGTTTCTTCCCTGAAAAGCATAGAATATACTATACTTTACATATTGCATACATGAAAAAGCACAGGCAGTCACAGATACCAGAAAAATACACAGTAATAAACAAAATACAGTATTCAATATGTTCAGTACTGAACCCATTACATTGAGGTTACAGTGTTTTCTAAGCTTGTAGTCATCTAAATTAGCAAGGCGTACCACTACTCAAATCTAATTTGAATTGTTATTTGCAGCCCTAATTGCCAAACCCTCTGCACAAAACTAGCGGTGGAATTCTACTTTCATTATCCCTCTGTTACTGTTGATAGTAAATTAAACACTCAACATAGCATGATTTTCCTCTATTAAGACGAAACAGTGACATACTGATTAAATTTAAGCTGTCAGATCTTATTTTATTTATCACTATTACTCTCAGAGCAGTGTATAACTAGTGATTCTTTTCAGGTACTTTCATCTAAACTTTTGTCATCATTGAAAGATGGAAATACCTGAACTGTTATTTTTAAAATATTATACTTATTTTCCAACAGCTTAGAGAATGTCATGACACTCAGATTTTGGATCGCTAAATGTGATGTGAATAGCTTCAAATATGATAGTGGGACTGATGAATTGCCCAATCAATCCAGAGAAAAGTCTCTTCTCCTGTGGGCTTTGGACAAATGTTATATATGCTTATTCATCTGAACAAACTTTACAGTGAAGTTCAAAGGAAAGATAAGTACATGGAAAATAACAGGAGATCTGTGCTAGTTGATTAATTTGTGTTTATTTCTTTTTTCCTTTACTTTCAATTATTTGAGTTCAATGGAGAAGCTTGATTGACTGATTAAAATCTACACAATTTGGCTATAAATAATTAACGAAACAAGTTGTAAACGTGCAGAAAAAATAGATTTCTAGTGCAGCAGAAAGGATTTCATAGATTTTTTAAGACATCAGTTAATTTTAGCATATGAAGTATAGATATTTTAAAATTGATTTTTAAAGACAGTAACACTGCTTATTTTTGTTAATGCTCTTTAAAGTTCATTTGATTATATGTAATGTTAGCTGCTTGCTAACCTCAAAGAGAAAATCATACTGAAAATAGAGCTTGCACAACATAGTATATTTTCAGCTTATATCAACAGGTTCTGAATAAGCACATTGTATCTTATAACATCCTTTTAAGAATGTATATAATAATTTATACATCATATAGAATATAGATTGCAGAAACTCTTATTTAACTACTAAGAACAATGAAATGATTTATTTTTGTTTTTCCTCTTTTCACAAAGCTCTCTTTTCTTGGGCAGATATTTGGAGACATTGACAGTGCTTTGCAAGACAAAAGCAGAAAGCATTAGCCTTAGTCTATGAGTGTAAAAATTATTACAGAGTTACAGCAGAAATGGGGCAAACTGGTTAATTTCCTGTCATGGATACCAATATCCACATGAACTCCCACACATTTTCAGGCTATTTTTGGCCCCTATTTAATTATTCATGATGAATTTGGTATTATTAATGTTATTTGTGTTATATGTTACTTGTATTGCTCTAGGAGATAGTGATCTCAAGCAGATACCAGAGTATGATTATGGCAGGCATTCTAAAGAATAATTATGTGTTATATAACTATCACTTTTATTAACTAAAAGATGCTGAAGATACTCAGAGTATTGAAGACACTAGTCCTACCCCACCTGCATTGCATAAGGAAAATGTCCTTCTTATAAAAAGTCAGTAGAACCTTATCCTCAAAGGTAGCCCCAAAAGGCCCAAACCCCCCATTTTCTCCCTTGAACTCTGAAGAAATAGGAGCAGAAACTGCATGGCACAAGGTGTGTACAATCACTCCAATTCATGAGCAAAGAATTTAGCCTCTCACCCCTCAAGCTGTAACACTTCCCTGTGTTTGCTGAATTTGCGACACTTTCCAGCCTCAGATAAAACACACATATATATTTTTTAATTTATCAGTTTTAACGTTTGCTAATTAACTATGTGAGTCATGATGTAATTTTTCATCAGAGGTGAACACAGTACATCCTGTGCCTATATTGTTAAGGTAAATCATATGGAAAATATATTTAAAGTACAAGATATATAGAAATGATCGTGCTTACCAGTCAGATCTTGACACATTGCAGCTGGTCTGGGTCTGTTTGACCTGTTTTTTCTGGTACTGAATAATGTCAAATGATATTAACAACCAAAGAAAATGGAACATAAAGTAAAAGTAAAGCATGCCACTGCTTTCTCAGGTGCCAGCACTTGGTGTTATAGCAGTTAAGAACTGGACTTGTGGAAAAAGGAATATGAAAGGAGGTTAAGTTTGTTCTTTGAACCCACTCACATACATACATAAGGCAAAAAAAACCCCAAACTATCTATGTGTTTATACCACAGTTTAGTGTGCATTGTTGTTTGCAAGCGGAGAAGCATTTGTACCTGCAGATGGGATTTGTACATGCCTGTTGGGGTGCCAGATGTCTTGGATTGCCAAATCAGTCTCACAGACACTGCTTACAGAAATAGCACGGGTTAGAGGAGGTCTTCATGCCTTCTTCTAAGAGATGTTTGAATTCACAGTTTGGAAATCTTTTAAAATTATTGGCTCTTGTAGATCACTGGGAAACAGTGATGAGTCTTTCTAATGATTTTTATCTTCTGTGTAACTATCAAAAATGTAATTTCTCTGTCACATCAGGCTGATACACATTTTTCACCTTCTAACTGCTTTACAACAAAATGAATGGAGCTACACTGATGACTCATGATATTAAACTACTATAAAACACATTCGCAGAAGACACTTATAGATAGATTATAATGGATTATTACTTCTTAATTTTTTGTGTTTATTTTGTTTTCAGCTAGGACAGGTAGTTTTTAATTAAATCATACACTTTGTATCCTCTTGAGATTTTTCTCAGTTCCAAATCTAATTCTATGGAAGTTAATATTTTGTTCACTAGCTTTAACAAGAACAAACTAGAAAGTATTATTTAATGCCAAATGTTAAGCTCAGGGGACTACTTTCATTTTTCTCATGTATTATTGGAGGATATCCTAACACTAAAGAAATCAGTGGGAATTTAGTAATTTATTTCACTGGGACTAGGTATCATTTGGAACTGGTGATCGACCAACCAATGTTTTTTCAGTTTATTTCACCATTTTGAGAAGAAAATGTAAGGGTATGCTTCACTCATTAATTTAACAAGGTTCAGGAGACTATACTGTGTCACTTTAAATAAAGTTTGGTAAGAGACAAAGTTAAGCCTGTTTTTCATTTCAGTAGAAAGGCTCTTTTGAGGAACGGGTTCAGTAAGAAGTGAAATTGATCCAAAAAAGAAGAGAAATGGGTACCTTTAAGCAGGCATAAAAGCTTCATCTGATGAAGACAATGTTCTGGATAAAATCTGGGACATAATCTAAGTAATACAGAAGTACCTAGGGACATTGCAAATTATTAGGTAGCGACAGTGTTCTTGAATGTACACATAAGGTTCCTATGAAGTTCTTTAATTTTTGTACCAAAAAAATTTTCATTTTATATGTCTGTTTAAGCCCAGCGAGGCAAATGAAACAACCGGCAGTATCCAAAGCTCTTGGCAATTGGGCATCAAGATTATTTAGAATCATAGAATCATAGACTCATAGAATGCTTTGGGTTGGAAGGGACCTTTAGAGGTCATCTAGTCCAACCCCCCTGCAGCGAGCAGGGACATCATCAACTAGATCAGGTTGCTCAGAGCCCCATCCAACCTGACCTTGAATGTTTCCAGGGATGGGGCCTCCACTAACTCTCTGGGCAACCTGTTCCAGTGCTTCACCACCCTCAGTGTAAAAAATTTCTTCCTTATATCTGCCTAAATCTACCCTCCTTTAGTTTAAAACCATTAGTCCTTGTCCTGTCACAACAGGCCTTGCCAAAAAGACTGTCCCCACCTTTCCTATAGGCCCCCTTTAAGTACTGAAAGGCCGCAATAAGGTCTCCCCGCAGCCTTCTCTTCTCCAGGCTGAACAGCCCCAACTCTCCCAGCCTGTCCTCGTAGGAGAGGTGCTCCAGCCCTCGGATCATTTTTGTGGCCCTCTTCTGGACCTGCTCCAACAGCTCCATGTCCTTCTTGTGCTGAGGGCTCCAGAGCTGGACGCAGTACTCCAGGTGGGGTCTCACCAGAGCCGAGCAGAGGGGCAGAATCACCTCCCTCCACCTGCTGGCCACGCTTCTTTTGATGCAGCCCAGGATACGGTTGGCCTTCTGGGCTGCAAGCACACACTGTTGGCTCATGTCCAGCTTTTCATCCACCAGTACCCCCAAGTCCTTCTCCGTAGGGCTGCTCTCAATCCCTTCATCTCCCAGCCTGTATTGATATTTCTGAAGTCCTATGTCTAGGTCCTATGGAAATGAGGTAGAGCAAAGTGGCCAACATTCTTCAGAAATCTTTTCATCTAGTATTCATCAAGAAATGGCAATACAGCACCAGTGTTGTTATCTGTGCTCTGATGGTGGCTGCAGACACAGTAAACAACGGGTATTTATGGAATCTAATTTCTGTGGTATATACATCACTTGAAGAGGTTGCCATGACTATCATGGGTCATTTGGAATTCAGAATAATTTATACATGTTTTCTGGTTTTAATCTCAAGTTCCAATTTAGTTATCTGAGATTTGGAAAAAAGTGTCATATAAGAAAAAAAACCATACTGCTCAAACAGATCCATTAACAAAATGGAAATTGCTTGAAAAGCCCTCATAAGGGTAAAAATTCAAGCTGTCTGTTGACCTTCAATACCTTACTCAGTATATTATTTTAACTACTTTTGTTTGCTTCCTATTTCTAGAGTAAAATTCTGGTCAACAGATTTCAAATGCAGAAGTGCCATTGACTTAAGTGGAGCAAGGTCCAGACCTATTCTTGTAAATATTCACCTACTTGGAAATCTTACCCCTCCCTAAATGAGTTTGTGTTTAATACCTTATTCATATTTAATAAAATGAAAAGGGGGGGAAGTAACTCATTGTACACAAACAAACATAATAATGTGAGATCAAAACTTTGTCAGATTTTTGTTAAATTAAATTTTGTCCAATTGAAGGGGAAGAATCATAATCTTTCATTTGAGTCACATCAATTATCATTAAAAAAATGTAATTTCTAGACATACCAAGGGAAGATAATAATAATTTCAGTTATATACATGCTATAACAGTATCTAAATTCCTTGGTTTACAGCACTTAGGCTCTTATCACAAATGACACAAGTAACTATAGAAAATCACATTACTCTGATATATTACAATTCTTTGAAATTATTGATCAATCAGAAGATAAATGGAAAGCAGATAATACTATTCGGTTTTCTATGACAGTATTGTCACACAAGTCAATCTGTGATCTTATAAAACCAAGCAGACAAAAATACCACTTGTGAGTGAAATATTCTGGAGAATAAGATAAACAACTTGTAATAAAGTAGAGAATTAAATGCAATAGCCCCTTTTAAGGACATAATGGAATTTTCACATCCAAGTATCTGTCTAACAGCACTCCATCTATATGATGCCACTATCTAGTTTGTGGAGATCTACATAGAAGTCATGGGAACTACAAGATCTGTCGCTAGATTCCTTCCATATCAAGAATGTCTGCTGACAATGCTGAGGAATCATAAAATGATAGAATGATAAAATTATGGAATCATAGAATAGTTTGGTTTGGAAGGAACCTTTAAAGGCCATCTAGTCCAACACCCCCTGCAATGAGCAGGGACATCTTCAAATAGAAGGCTCAGAGCCCCTGTGGTGGTGCATCCCCCCCCCCCTTTCTCTCTCCAACTGCTTTATGACCTCAGGGATTCCTGCCAAGACCTCAACCTTCATATAGTGAGTTGGTCAGTTAAGCGCCCCTTAATTGTACCAAAAACTCCTACATGGTTGAGGAGGAGAGCGGCACTGTCCTTATCAGAAACTCCTACATGGCTGAGGCAGGAAGTGAGACCAATTAGCTATCCCTTGGCAGCCTTGAAACAAACCTCACCTGGTTTGTAACCGAGTGGAGCAGTACCATCATTACTGGAATTCTGGTAATTACCGACCCAGATTGTGGCTCGGATGGAAATTTATGACTAAAGCAAATCATCTCACAATCCTATAAAACAGCAGTCCTAAGTGAGGCCCTTTGAGCTCTCCTGGATTGCAGCAGGCTGCGGCCAGCATCTGCCTCTGAATGGGACACCTCTCAGGGCTAGCAAACTTAAAGTTTGCTAAAAGTCCATTGCTGAAGACCGATAGTGGAGCCTGGGATGAAACCCTTCACTTCCTGAGGCTCAACCCTCGCCCATTGAGAAATGCCAAGACATTTGACGTGAATATTTCACTGAACTCAAGAGGAATTTTTAACAGGTATACCTCTTTCTTTTTTTTCTATATATATGTATATAAATCTCTATATATATATATTCATGTCTGAGTGTATGCATGCCTAAATCAATTTAAGTAGTGTGAGGGACGAAATAGTTAAACATTTGTCTCAAAGTTTGCCCACAAGAAGTTAACAGACTCCTCTAAGAAACTGTGTGCCAGCCTGCACAACCACAGGGACAATGGGAGGGGTCATGGCGGCATCCTGCTCGGTGTGGACGACTGGCTGTGGGCGTGTGCATGTGGACGGTGCGTAGGACCTCAGACATGGGGGGAGAACTCAGACATGGGGTAAGTGCCATCACCGTGGGGCACGTGCTGTCGCCGTGGGGTACGTGCCGTTGCCCTGGGCAAGCAGGGTGCAAAAGGGAGTTCTGCGCAAGCACGGAGTTGTTGCCTCAGTCACGCAGCCTATAAAAGGCCGCCACTCGAAGACTCCGTGGGTGAACTCCCCCCACTGAAAACCACAGGGGGCGAACCCCTCACCACCGGAAACCCCGTGGGGCAAACCCCCCATCACCCAAAGACTCCGTGGGCGGTCCCACACCACTGAAGACCCACGGAACGCCGCGGATCCAAGGTGGTGACGAGCTGTGCTCTCCTAGTCCGCACTCTTGCTTTTTCTTCCACCTTTCTTTCCTCCCTTTCTTTCTTTCTTATTGTTGTTCCTCCTTTTTTTTCGAGAGTGCACACGTGATTAATAAACGGGTGGACTCACAACATCTGACCTCATTTGTGTCTCAATCTCGCTCGAAGGAATCGAACGTGAAAATGAGAGGTTGGTCTAGCCGCCCCTAGCCTCCCAGATTCATCTGAGGTCTGTTAGAAAGCAAGGGGGCCTTCCTCTCATCCAAATCGGATCCTAACAAGTAGTCTGTACATGTATGATCTAATTACAAAGTGAGTCTTACACTGCCGCTATATATATATATATATAAACTCCTTATTCACATAAACCGTTGACCAAGTCTGGGACTAAGATTGGATCCAGCCGCACCTAGGCTCCTCTCTGAGAAGGAGTTTAGAAAGCAAGGGAGTCTATTCTGAATCTCGTGACTCAACGGGAGGGTTCCCCTTCTTCCCCTATATCCATGATCTCTCTGCAAATCCTTCTAATTCAAACGTAATTTATTTTTCCTTTGTGTACTTCTTCCATGTAGTAATAGAGTGAACCTTGCCATCTTCGAATCTTTAAGTCGCTGTTTGATTAATTTTGTCTAATCACTTTGTTAATCGACTGATGATTGAGTGCTATTAAAATATCACAATCAAATCCTGCGATTTGTACTAAATCAAACTGTGTAAAGTCACTCATTCNGTAGGAGAGGTGCTCCAGCCCTCGGATCATTTTTGTGGCCCTCTTCTGGACCTGCTCCAACAGCTCCATGTCCTTCTTGTGCTGAGGGCTCCAGAGCTGGACGCAGTACTCCAGGTGGGGTCTCACCAGAGCCGAGCAGAGGGGCAGAATCACCTCCCTCCACCTGCTGGCCACGCTTCTTTTGATGCAGCCCAGGATACAGTTGGCCTTCTGGGCTGCAAGCGCACACTGTTGGCTCATGTCCAGCTTTTCATCCACCAGTACCCCCAAGTCCTTCTCCACAGGGCTGCTCTCAATCCCCTCATCTTCCAGCCTGTATTGATATCGGGGGTTGCCCTGACCGAGGTGCAGAACCTTGCACTTGGCCTTGTTGAGCCTCATGAATTTCACTTGGGCCCACTTCATGAGCTTGTAAAGTGCATTAAATTTTCCCCAGGGGGTTGTCTCACTCCTAAAGGAAAGATTCTTATTTTATTTTAATTTCTTCATGTACTAAGAGAGTTAATACTGTTAGGTGGTATTTAAACAACTACAAATTTCAGTCTCTAACAAAAAAAATGCATCCCCTGAAAGTGAAATGTAGTGATTTTATGATGTCTTTACAAATTAAAATTCAAATCACTGAATTTTAATAAATAGACTTCTTATTTTATTTTTCTAATATAATTATCTCTGTATTTATCTTCCCTACAAAGGCACAAGGAATAATTCTCTAAATATGTAGATGATATCTTACTCAGAATTCAGTGACTCCTTTCTTTCCCTTTTATGATCGTCAAATACTGGTCAGTATAGTCACTACAGGAACTCAGAAACAATTTCTTTAAATAAGTCAGCATTTCCTATTTCCTATATTCTAAGACTTTCCAAAGTTACCAGGACTCAGAAACATATTTTCTGTATGGTGGACCCCAAAAAACTAAATGAAGTACAAACTTGGATCTAAAGGCTTCCAGACCTGCTAATGTGGTACCATGAATTTATCAGCCCAGGTTGTTTCCATTACTGGGATAAAATGTATAATTATTTTAAAGAGACCAAGACATTCTTAACACCATGTATATTATTAAAGGAGTTAGTTTTAGGGGGATTTAAATTATTTTTGAGAACTTGCACTTAGGAGAAATTGAGGTCTATGTCCAGCAAGTGGGACTGTGAAATAAGGACACAAATTCTATTAATTGAAAGAATTTCTTTTGTCATAAAGGTCTCTCTGAATATAAAATGTCTTGTATCTTATTATCACTTCTCTAGACTATCTGATGTTTTAAAATGTAAGTATAGATGTATAAAATTTATATCTTACCACTGAAATGCATATTTTTTGCATTTAGATGCTATGGTAATGACCACTGTATAAATAGATTCAGAGAATAATCTCTGTTGTAAAAGACCACTAAAGGTCATCTTGTCCAATCCACTACTCATAATGGGAATAATTTAGGTTAGGTTGCCCAGGACCTTGAAGAATCAAGTTCTGAATATCCCCAAGGCCGTGGATTCCATAGTCTTGCTGGACAGCTTAACCGTTGTTCAATGATTCTCATCGTGTATTTTTTTCCCCTGACATCTAATCAGAATCTATGTTGGAACTGTGTTTTTTGCCCCTCATCCTTTTGGTGGGCACCTCTGAGTCTATCTCCATCTTATCTTTATCCTCCAATACTAGGAATGATATTTAGTATAACATTTTAAATAAAATTATAAATAAGGTTTTTCTGTTTAATTATGCTGTTTGGATTATTAGACTGTTGAAACATTAATTAAGCTAACAATAAATTTTATAGATGCACAGATTAAATTGTCTGTATGCTGTTTTTTCCTCCTTTTAAGCTGAAGTCAGAGATGAAGCAGGAGTGTCCTGGGTGGGGGTGGAATGTTTGCAGAGCGTTACCTCCCTGGAGCGAGGTGGTGATGTCTGCAGCTATCATTAGGTGCATGATCATTATCACTACAGAAAATAGTAATGTTAACATTCAGTCCCACCACTACAGGAGCACTGTATATTCTGCACAAGCATTGGTCCTGACAGCCACATGGTAAGCGCCTTCAGTAGAAGAGCCCTCCATGGAGCAGTGTAATTTTCTATTGCAGAGAAAATAAATATTTCTCATTTGTTGAGGATTATTCTATGGCTATCCCAATATAGGTTTTTAGTACATACTTTTATAAATGATGCATTTTCCATTTTAAAGATAGACATGTTTAATAAAGGATAAAAAAAAATACATAAACCAAGACAGAAATAGCATGCATCACCCACTTAGAGTCATCTGGCGTACAGAAACTCAAATGTCTTGTCAAACTAATTTCCCAAGACACAGACAAAGTGCTGAACCAGTCAAAAAAAATATTTTAAGGATTTTTGGTTACCTGTAAGGGGAGCAGTGTGGGATCTTTTTCTGTACATATGATTTGTCATCTATATTTCAATCTCTCTGGTGCAATCTATCTTTAAATGACGAGCATTTCTCTCCTAACTTGTCACATCAAGATTGGCCTCTCTTTCATATATAATCCTTTGAACCATTTTCTATGGCAGTTCAAAGTCCTCAGTCCTATGCGAGTGTTTAATAAAAACAAATTTTAAAGATGGATGGCAATGATAGAGTAGTAGCAGGTTATAACTTGGTGAGAGGCAGGTTATAACTTCATAAGAGAATGAAATGTCTGAGAAAAGTAAAAGAAAACAAACTTGAAAAAATGAAAATAAAAATCAAATACACATTCAAAAAATTTAAAACGGGCTCAGAGAAAAAAAAAAAGAAAAAAAAAAGAAAAAAGAAGGGAATATGTAAATAAAAAGATCCCGAAACAGAATTAGACAACTAATGTATGTTTCCAGGTTCAGGCATTGAAGTAGGACATGGGAGAAATGAGTTCAGTTTTACCCATTCTTTCATGGGTTTTTTTGTTTGTTCACAACTAAATTACTTAGAATCATAGAATCATAGAATCATAGAATCATAGA
>VYZW01010216.1:0-13226 GCA_013401315.1 Balaeniceps rex
GGAAGAAAGTTAACTCTAACCCAGCCAAAACCAGGACAACTTTACCCTAGCATATCCTGACAGCCATTAACAGGTCACGTATCTTTTTTGTTTGCCAACATTCCAGAAGAAACATTTATGAAGGTTTTGCAGGTATTAATATAATACTAGGACATTTCTGCACAGAATCTGATAAATATACGCAAGAAATTTCTTTCTAATGTAAATTGAAAAGCCGAATTTAAAGCAAAATGTCCAATATTTCCAATGTCACTACATCTACAGGCTGCTGTAGTACATCAGGTAATGTCAGGCTGAGAAAATGCATCACATGTGCTCTGCTCTTCTTCTGTGGGTATTGTGGGACTGCATACCTCTCCAGAGAGGACTCTGCCTCTGCTTGACTTGGCTCCCAGCTGGAGCAGTCCACTCTGTAACAAGGACTAGATTGCCTGAATAAGGTCCTTCAACTACTGTGTGAAACGCAGGAATTGGCATGTTATTTATTTGTTTTCATTCCCATTATTTGTTAATAATCAGCTGTGAATTTCTGTATTTGACTAACTTATCTTTATAATAACATTCAGTCAGAATTTTTGCAGTTGAGATATAGGAAAGAACATCTGCTCATAGATCTGGCGAGGTATGTTTTATGCACCTAATTTTTTCTTTTTATAATGAAAAATTCTGAACCAGTTATCTGCAGGGAAAAAAGGAATAACTAGATCAAGTCAATTAAAACATTGGATTTATACAAGTACAGAAACTTCTAACTTTTTACCCTTTCATTTGCTGGAAGAAACAGTGAATACGTCCTTCCATGAGCTGAACTTTTTTCTAGGTCTAACAAATTATCTTACTCAGTGGCACCTGGACACTTCTAGATACTACTTTGTATTTTCGAAGTGCTGTATAAGCATTAACTACATCCTGTTAGCACAGTCAATATGGCAAAGTTGCACTGAGCTGCTTATCAGATAGCAGTATAAGATACTGTTTGACTTTTACAGAAATCACCGAGCGATATTTTGAATCAGCAGCTAAGAAACTAAAAGGATAAGAACGAAAATTGAGAGCAAATATAACCTTTGTAATACAGCAGATTTGACCATCAACAGCTTTCAAAACATAAAGATATTCTCACCAAATTAAATGGAAAAGAAAAAAAAGACAATAAATGGGAGTATTGAATAATAACTCCATTAGCCACATGGAGATGCAAAACTTGCTATCCAGTGAGGGTTACAAGTGACACCAGCTTCTAATCCAGCATTTGTCAGGTGGTAGTTGTATATATCTATATTCTATCTCTCTTTCCTTTTTTTACCAGCTTCTTAAATGATGTCATTTTGCCAGATTGTGTTCTAAAAGAAAGTAAAGGATATATTTACAAACGGTTTCCAAAAGGGAACTCTTTAGCACACAGAGCACAATAGACAAGGAAGCAGATAAACCTACAGCTCACCTCTGCAAGGTCCAGGCAACTTGAAATCTCTGCTCTCTTTTGTCAGGTTCCACCAAGCCAATGTTTATTGCTATTATTTTAAAGACTGAGGGAGTATGGGGGCAAAGGAGAAACATCATATTATACACACAAACTGAAGGTAATTTTTTTGCCAACGGCTCTTAAATAACACAGTATAAACCCATTAATCCAGTTCTCATTTTATCTTAACTGCTAACTGCTTAACTAAGATTGATCCCTCTCAGGTGAAGATAATGTTCATGGGATTTCAAGTAACAAAACCCCCACATTGCAGTAAATTAAATTTGTATAACTGGAAGTTAATGGATTATTTTATTATACTAAGCACAGCAGATATTTAGTCCACCTTCTGAAATATATTATTATATAGTCGCTGGTAGTATCCATTCCAGGAATATTCTCACAGGTGGTACATTACTAGCAGAAAGTTAGACCAGAATCTCTCTTCCTCCTTGTGCAATAATTGAATGAAGCAGAAGCTAAAGCTGGCCACCTGAACAGCCCTTCAAATGAAGAGAACTCTGAATTGTTACACAAATTTTAATCAATTTCTTTATTAACTTATTTCTGATCATATGTGCAGGCAAAGGAACACAATCTGGAGAAGGTAGGAGATTTTTAGGTCATTGAAGCTCCTTTTTGTTCTGCAGCCCTTCTTCATTGGCACAAAGATGGTCCTATTTTGAACAAAATGTATTAGATCAGCAGACAGATGCTTTAAGGCAGAGACCTTTGAATTAGATGGTCTCTTTTTTGCCAGGGCCCTGAGAGCATCCCACTGCCCCTGGTAGTCAGACCAGCTCAGACACAGTGCAGAAGTCTGGCCTTGAAAATGGAGCAGGTCCTCAATGGGGCTTCTTCTGGTTCTTCCTTTCAAACTGCATTGGACCTTATCCCAGGCAACCAAACCCCCAGGAGATGAGGGTTGCACTCTAGGAGAGTGCTTTAGGTGTGTTTCCCCTAGTATTGGAAACACCTTTCCTCCTACAAGTAAATCTTTGTGCATGTGAACCTGCCTCAACATCCTGCATGCAACACTGTTCAGGGCCATATGTTTGTATTTTTGCTACTCTCTGCATTACCCCACTCTTAAATTAGAAAAAACAGTTGGTCAGAAGGATGGAGTATCACTTTCTTGAGGAACTCCTCTCAAAAACGTTTTTGGGTGAGGAAATATCTGAATGGTTTCCCTATGGATTCCTATTGCCTCATTCTATCAGAAAAGTATCAAGATTAGCTGTAGGATCTGATCTCAAATCAGTTTTATGGTAATCTAGGACAAAAGGTATAGATGTTCTTAAATATATAGAAGATTCAGTTTTCACCCAGTCTTTCAGTTTCTGTAAAGTCAGTCTTAGGTCTTACCTATGTTAGCTGCACCTACGGAACCCATGTAAGATCTGGATTCTCCAAAACCTCTAACTAGAGGCTTTATTACCTCTTTGAAAGCTTCAGTTTGTTGTTACAGGTACAAGAAGAACATTTTTTAACTTGTTTTGTTAATTTATTCCAGTCCATCTCTTCCACCTCCTTGTGGATATTGTTAGGTTATGTTATTACACAGAGGAACAAGTCAGGCAGAGGAACACCAATAACCTCATCAAGCTAATGGAGCAGCCTGACCCATCTGCTCCTAGGGCTGTCAGAGGGGGATGGGCAGTACATGGTTTATGTGTGAGACCCATCATGATATCTCAATAGGAGAGGGTCCCTGCATCATCTTGCGGACAGAAGAGGGTTACTGCCTAGGGGTATGTGACTTATTATGGGACGTGGTAACATATGGGGATTGTGCCAGGATGTTTAGGCAGGGAAAGGAGAGATCCAGGTGGACTGTGGAGGAACAATGAAAGAGGTTAAAAAGGGCCTTTTCACATGCAAACACATTGCTGCTCCATATTCTTTTCTGGCCATGCCTTGTGCCTGATCATTGCACTCTGTCCTGTCTTAGTGAAATCCATTTCTGGCTATTTTCCTGGGTGAGAGGGATATATCTCTGTCCTGTGTTCATGTGTGTGTACAGATTTCCAAGTGCCAGCTGCTGGAGACGGTGCAACAGGTCACAGGAGTCTGTGCATCTAGGGTCACACCAACTGGAGAGACAGGATGTGTCGGTGAGAGCGTCAGTGTGTGTAATCATTAGTGAGCATCAAACTGGACTGGCCAGTGAATTGTGTAGAGGCTTGGGAGCCAAGTATTGTGACAATTGTCTAAGCTCAAGAGCCAAGTATTGCAACAACAGTCTAAGCTCAGCTACTGGAGGGGTCCATATTGTGTGTACGTGTAGATTTCCCACTAAGGGACCTTCACTGTGATCAGCTGGAGACGGGAACAGGATGAGGCCTTTGGTGCTGTTCATGTTTGTGTGAGTGTTGAGTGTGTCTGTCTGTGTTGATCTGTGTTGGCCATTTGGGTATCCATGTATGTGTGTGTAGGGTGTAAGTGTGCACATGTGCTAATTCAAAATACATGCCCAACCTAACTATGGGCTGGACCTGGAGATGTGGAGGTGCAGCACCTTTGTCAGGCTACCAGATTTGGCAGCTCTGACATATGTAGCTCTTATACACCTTCCAGGCATTCTGGAGGGGAAGAAAAAGGAAAGGTTACAATGACATGCTTTGTTTCTTATAGCAGGTAACATTACATCTATTTCCTAATTTATTTTCTGTCTTTTAAACTACACAGGTGATTTTAAACAACACTACAAGCCAGATGTGTAACAGGCTTAGAAATTCAGCTCCCTGTGCTCTGAGATCTGTGTTTACATTGAGAGCATAGCGTATATTTGTATCTCGCTTTGCAAACTGTCACAAAAAAATTGCTTTAAAATGTTGAATTATAGCATATTTTTATGCTTCCTCCCTCCCCTGTTTTTCAGCCAGGCTGGCTGACCAACATTTCAGCAAGTATTTAAGGATTTAAGGTTATTTTACATAAGACTGTAATTATAAATGCACCAGAAATTCTGGATTTTCAGTAAAAGAAAATATATAAGCTCAAAAGCAATGCAAGCAAAAATGGAAATAAGTCTATGCACAGAGCTGACAAAAGGAAGGTGAAGATTGAGCTTGTTACAGTTACTTCTATTACACTGGGTAAAACTGATAAGGAATGAATGAGACTCAGCTGTCATGAATATTGCCTGAAACAGAGACAAGCTACTTTAAGTAAGGTGGATCCAGATTCCCTATGATGAAGACAGTGACTACAGTACAGAGGATGATTGGGATATTGTACAGCTATGCCTGGACTCATTGAGGCAGGTCTGTGGTAACAAGAATGGGATGAAGTATCATTCTGCCAGGTTGCACACTTCAGGACCAATGTAAAGGACTTCTGACACAAGCTCATCAGGGAAAAGAGGGCTTAATGTTTTAGTCCATAAAGCAGAAATATGAACCCCACTACAATTAGTGGACATATCAAAGGAAGTACAACCCTAATAAACAGCTGGTGTGTAATTTCTGGTAGAAATAGAGAAACAATGATCTGCTGTACAAGGCAAAATTTAATAATCTTTAATATTAATTCTAATTTAGTCACTAATTTTCAAGGATCAGGACTTCAAGCTGAACATGAACAGAAATTACTCATACAGATGGATTAATTTATGTCTTTCCTAGTAGAAATATGTGATTGGGAGCAAAGATTACCCTCTAAACTCATCAAAGGATAAATATCATAGATGAAGAATACATATAAGCACAATGCTGGCACAAGTAAACAAGCATATTAATTGATTTGAATAACTTTAGACTGGAGCTTATTAAAAGATTTTTACCACCTTGAAAAGGCTTATTACCTACTGCACATCATTATATTTATAGGCACAAGAGAGGACATTGTATGTCAGTTGTACAATTGGTTAATCCATCCTCATTCACCACGCTAAAGAGAATAATCAGTTTTACAGCTGGCATGTTCAGGATTCAGAAGTAACTTTTGGTTCCATCCAGTGAATCTGTATGAGCCGCAGAAGGGATTCTTACTGTTGGAGAGAGCTGACTATAGAAGTAATCAGCCGTGTTTTTGTATCAGCATGGCTTTTCTGGAGAAAAAAACCTGTTTGGATTGAGATATGCTACAAGAGCAGTGTGTAGCTGGATAAAAGTGATGCCATCTAGATGCATGGTGGATAGCTCCTTTCAAAGTGTAGCAGCAGTGAAAAAGTATTTGAGGTACCAATTTAAGAAGGAGTTAAACAGTTCTAAATATATTATAAGCTCAGTAAGTGACCATACTGCTAGACTCTATAAGACAGACATGACTAACACAGAAATTAGCTTAATAACAGTTAAATGACAGAAACAAGGTTCCTGACTACATATCTAACTATGGGACAAAAGGATTAATAATCATCTCAGTCTTCTGGATCTTCATTTGATACTCGGCACCCTAGGCTCTCATTACCCACTTTCCAGTTCCCAGTCTCCATTTTCCAATTACTACTGAAGATTCTACTTTTTTTTTCTTTATTTTTAGGTAATATATTTTTCATAAATGTGTTTCATTTTTTGTCTAAGCATGTATTGAGTCTTCATGTGTTTGTTTTTTTTCTCTTCACATAGCTAAATATAATTTTCAGGTGAACTTGCACAAGAAGTATCAGCTGAAAAGCTTTGAAAAGTATTAAGTTAATATGATCACTACTAACCATTTTTGTGACCTACTTTAGGACACTTCATTTAGGTAAACACGTCTTTTTTTTTATTTTAAAGCAAGTGCAAGCTGAAATAGGACATGGGGAGAGTTGTTTGATATTTGCCTCTATAGCTGCTGACACAAAAAACCAAAATGCTGACATAAATAATATCAAGAGAGTCTGATATTTGACTGAATTTAGTCTCTGAGTACATATTTTGCTAAGGAAAGAGCAGCTAATGGTTGAATACAGTATTTCTATTTCAACATGGATTGAGTGAAGGTGTTGGGTTTTTTTCTCTGAAATCGGTCATTTTTAGAAGCTTACATCAGCACACAGTTAAATTACTGCAAGAAAAAACTTTGCTCTCATGTTAAAAATCAGAAGCCCTGATTTATGAGGTTCATTGTCTTAAGCAAGCTCTGACATCTGAATACTTGTGTTTTAAGACCACTGGGATGCCCACAGTTATTCTGTAAAATGTTTCGTTTGCTCCCCATCAGCAACCCAGAAGCCTGCCAGTAGTGCTGGCCCTATGGGTAGATTAGGTCCTTTGCATAAACATCTTCAAAACAGATCTTTAAGATGTCCAGACTACTTTTTACATATCTGCAGTCTGTGACTCAAAACTTGGAAATTCTGCCTATAGTTCAAAATGTGAAGTCTTTCCAGACTCTTTACACTTCTTCAGTGCATTCTACTAATTCTGAGGACTATCCTGGCAAAAAAAAAAAAAAACAAAACTCTTCTTCCAAACACCGTATTTACTTCTAAAGAAAACAGGTCCACAAAGTCTTTTACACAGAAAAATTTTAGTATTTATTCCAATTCAGAAAAAAAAACCACTTTTTGAAATTTGATTTTTCATTGAAGTGCAGAGAGGACGTGTTGAAATCAAAGTGCTCCAAGGGAAAGAGAAACTAGGGAGGAATGAGCAGTGATGTGCTTTAAGAACAGGGGAAATAAAGATATTTTAAAAGTTCATTGTCTTCAAGCCTTGACTATAGCAAGGAGATATACTCCACCATCAAACAAAAGCTGTTATGTTAAGCCAATCATTACCATTTCTGTGGAGCAGTATAAACATATATGAAGTTGAACGTAAATTGCTTAGTAGCATTTATAAATGAATTTCAGTTGGGAACTTTAATTTTTTGCATATTGAATATTTTCTCAGTTGGAAAACTAATAATTTGCTTTCTCATTTCTTATCTTTTTTCATAAAGGAAGGCATTATTCACCTTAAGAAAGAGTGGCAGAATTGGGCAATACAATAAAAATGTTATCATTCTACTTGATACTACTATCTCATCATTTATACTTATATTGTTCATTTTTCAAACCATAATATACATTGAAGAATTATATCTGAAAGCATCACCAAGCTTTGGGAGAGATTCTTTGGTACTTAGAATCATTAGCTTGCAGCTAATGGAGCACGACGCCAAAGCACATTAAATAGATTATTTCCAGTGAATCCTCCTTGTAAAACTCTTTTTTTTCCTAAAGAAGGGTCAAACATTTAATTTCAACATAAATTATATTTTTACTTTCAGATAAAAATCATGAGTGAGGAGTTGGGAGGGTGTGAGGGACAAAACAGCTGAACATTTTGCCTCAAAGCTTGCTGACAAGCAGATAACAGAAACTTGCAGGAGATTGTGCAAGATGTTATCTGCTCACACGATCACAAGGACGATCACCAGGAGCCTCCCGTTTGATATAGATAACGGGATATGGGCAAGGACAGTCACCAGGAGCCTCCCATTTGATATAGATAATGGGATATGGAAGAGACTCAGAGACGTGCCATCGCCCTGGATTACACAAGCTGGAGTTGTTGCCTTAGGCCGCATCCTATAAAAGACCACTGCCCCAGACCCTGTGGGACAGTGGGGAAGAGATCCCACTTCGGACACCACCACTACAGGAGGGAGGGATCCCACTTCGGACACCACCACTACGGGAGGGAGAGATCCCACTTCGGACACCACCACCACTGAAGACCCCAGAAGCAAGGACCCCCTGGGATGCCGCGGATCCATGGTGGTGACTAGTTGCACTTTCCTATCCTGAACTCTTGCTTTATCTTCCTCCTTTCCTTCCTTCCTTGCTTTCCTATCGCTCTTTTTCTTTTCGTAAGTGGTTTAATAAACGGGTGGACTCACGACATCTGACCTCATTTGTGTCTCAATCTCACTCGAAGGGATCGAACTTGAAAATGAGAGGTTGGTCTAGCCACCCCTAGCCTCCCAGATTCGTCTGAGGTCGGTTAGAAAGCAAGGGGACCTTCCTCTCATCCAAATCGGATCCTAACAGAGGGGAATACAGATTGTGTATTAAATATGCAACATGCCATTAGTGCTTGTTGTTTTGTTGGGTTAATACTTGGGGTATAGAATTTCTGAGAATGGAGTCCTTCAAAATGAAATGCTGTTGTTATATAAAAAAAAGATAGATTCAAATTCAGGGAAGTTTATCGCCAATGTACTATTCAAAACCTAGGGATGTTGTTGTGTCTCTATTTTATAATTATGCATTGTTACAGAATTATTTTTTAAAATCTGAAAATCCAGCACAGAAGAATGGAACTGATAGCAAGCGATAATTAATTCAGAGAAGTAGATACTGAAACTCATTAAAAGACAACAGATTGATGGCATCTGTTAAAGCACTAAATATATATCCCCAAAGCAATATTATTGGTCTTTGAGCCTTTCTTTCCCAGCCAAATGCAACAGACTTTTTATAGACCTTTAAAATAATTTTTTCCACATTCAGATTAGTAGGAAGTAAACTAAACTGTCCTGGTGTTTGTTCATGTCTTCTTCATCAACATGAGGAAGATAAAGTAGTAACATAACATGTTAAAAGCATAAATAATCACTCCTGTTGAGCTTAAAAATAGTCATTCAAAGTCACAAATTAAGCTGCATGGAAAGTAGGCTCTCTAAGGACCTGAGCTGAAATTAAGGAATTTAACAGTAAAATTGCAAATTACATTACTACACATTAAGTATGACCTTTTGTCATAAACATTTAAATATGACATGTAAGTATAATCCTTACAAATCTCTGAAACACAAATCTTAATATTTTCCTACTACAAATCTTTTAAGAATGTGCCTGCACTCTCTCCCACAACAACCTTATAGAGAAACTGATGATGTATGGGCTAGGTAAGCAGGCAGTGATGTGGGCTGAAAACTAGCCAAGATGCCAGTCACAAAGAGTTGTCATAAATGACAAGAAGTTCAGCTGGAGGCCAGTCCCTGGTGGTGTACCCCAGTGGTCAGCCCTGGGATAAAACTCTTCAACATCTTCATTAATCACTTCAATGGTGGGGCTGAAAGCACCTTCAGCCCTTTTGCAGATGATACAAAACCAGGAGGAGTGGCTGTTACACAGTATGAATGTGCTGCCATTCAGAGAAACCTCACCAGGCTGGAGAAATGGGACAACATGAACCTCATGAAATTAATCAGAGGCAAATGCAAAGTCTTACACCCAAGGAGGAATAACTCCAGGCACTGGTACGAATTGGCGAACACATGGCTGTAAAACAGCTTTGTAGAGGATGATCTGGCGGTCCTGGTGGACAACAAGCTGAACAGCAGGTGAATAGCAGGTTGCGAGGGTGACCTTTACCCAGCACTGGTAAGACACCTATGGAATGCTGGGCTCACTAGTAGCTGAGAGAGATATGGACTCACTGGAGCAAATTCAGCAAACAGATGACTAAGGGACTGAAGCATCTTTCCTATGAGCAGAGGCCGAGTGAGCTGGGACTCTTCAGCCTGGAGAAGAGAAGGTTCATAGAAATCTTATCAATCTGTATAAACACTTAATGGGAAGTGGGGTGATGGAGCCATGTCACTGGTTGCCAGCAACAGGAAAAGAAGCAATGGGCACAAACTGAAAGTCAGGAAATTCCAGCTAAATATAAGAAAACCTTTTTCCTACTGTGAGGGTGGTCAAACACTGGAACAGCATTTGAGTATCCCCAAACTGTGGAGATATTAACAATCTGACTGGCCACGGTCTTGGCAACCTGCTCTAGGTGACCCTGCCCGAGCAGTGAGGCTGGACTAGATGTGCCCTCCAACCTCAATATTCTGTCACTCTATGATTCTCTTTCATGTACCCAGAAATTACTATAATGTAGCACTCTATGAAGTTACAAAGTTATGATTCAAACTAAAGCACTTGTAAAATCCATCTGTTATGTCACAATGTGGAATCTGTGGAAAGAATGGTCCCAGTTCCTGAGCATGGGGATTAGCTTCTGCGAACTTTAGTGCACAACTTCCATGGAAAGTGTACGGGTGCTGACTTGAACACAGAAATTTGTAGCATACATTTAATAGAGAATTCCCTGTTTGATTTATTACAACTAACTAATTTTGCTATCTTTACATATTGTTTGTTCAATGCAATATTAATATTTTTAAGTTGCTTTAGGAATTAAAAAAATCAAGAGAAATTTATATTTTGAGGATTTATATTCCTTAAACCTTTATCCTTAAGATTTTGGAGACTGTAAGAGAAAAATTATGTTGGAGAGTAAAGGACTGGGTTAGGGGAATGGCCATAAAAGGACTATGTAAAATAGTAGGGAATCTCCCATGGCCAAACTGTGACATGTTCAAACTGTAACAACTGATATTCAAGTTAAGTAGTAGGAAACACTTTCTGTCAGGAAGGATATGAAACACTAGAACAGAGTATAGTTTGAGTAAAGTTCACAGAATCCCTTCAATGAAATCTGTTTTGTATGAACAATGGTGCTTGTAGCAGTTTTACATTTTTCAAGTGCCTGAAAGGCTATCTCAGCTCTGCTGTGCACTGGGAACTTTTCTGGTTGGCTATGATTATTTGAACATAAGAGCAAGAACATAGCAAATTATATAACAGACTGTCCCTGGATTTTTTTTTTCAATATAGCACATATAAGGAAATTAATTGCATGTCATGTAAGTAAAACCTCTATTATTTATAATTAGAGTGTTAATGAAAAACTGAATACCTATCACCTTGCAAATTTTGAAATATTTTTTCTTTATTAAAACAGCCATTTAGCAAAAAGTAAAACAAATAAGTTTTGCAGACTGAATGTTTTATAAGTTAAAATATAAGTCCTTCATTGTTTTCAAAATATATTCAGTGTAAGTACTATGCATATTGTTTATCTAACATTATTAACATCTTTATAGGTATGTGGAGGTAAGCTGTGGTCTCTACATTTTTTAAGGGATAAGAAGAATTAGGCTCCCACAAAAATTGTTATGTAAGTAGGGAATACACCTTACAGGGAGATTTTTAAAGAGCTCTATTTGTATTATCAAAACCTAGATTGAGAAGTTTCCACAAAGGACACAAATAATAGCTGGTAGTTAAAGCCAAACAAACTATAATTACAAAATAAATATACATAAAATTTACATCTAAATGAACACACTTCAGTATAGACACTTAAAAAGCTGGTGGACATGTGTGTGCATGCATATATAAAGAAGAAATCTGTAATGACAGCAAATGTACAGTTCTTTCCACTAGTCTAGTTAGTATTAAAACTAAACTTTTTCCAAAGGAAAAGCTGTCCTATTGCTAACAATAACTATCAGTATTATTTAAGTTTATAACATCCATAAACATGATGGTATACTGATGGGGAAAAAAAAATCTCCCATGTAGAGGGAATTTAAAATTGACATAATACAGTCATAGGCAGGAAGAGTTTGGTCCACAGTTTTTCTATTATAGGTTGTTTGCAGCATTTTAAATTCACATTTTTTGTTTTTTATATTGTGTGGCTGACGGCTTTAGCTGATATTATTAATGAATTGCATATCCTCCTTGTTAGAGGAAAAAAAAATACACATTTGAAATGGAATTAGTAATATTTTAAAGAATGATGATTAAATAGCTGATTTCCAATATAATTAACCAATCAGGTGAACTTGCTGTTTACAAAAAGATAAGCTTTGTGGAAGAATTTGCACAGCTCTTCCATGGAACCATAACTTTGCCAGAGATATATATATACACATAGTAAACTTTATAGCTATTGCACAAAATAAAAGGAAATGAAGACTGACTTCAAGCCTGTTTGGTGGAAGGAAGGAAAGAAACAATATTCGACTGGAGATTAGTGATGGTAGTGATACCTGTGAATGTAGAAATATCCTGTCACTTTAAACTGACTAGAGCTATGGTGCAACTGATGTACTAGATCCTTGTACTTTTGGGAGAAGTTAGAAAGACTCCAAGATAAGACACTCCTAAATAACCTTGCTTTGGACAGCTTGGCCCTGGGAGAGCAGATGCGCGGGACCATAAAGATAAGAGAATTGCAGGAAAAACACAAAACCAGAACAGACCATCCTTAAAAGACATAATATACTTGATCTTAGAACTGAGTCTGTGCAAAAGTAAAGGTCAGCGAGCGGACACAGTGAGGAGGAGTATATCCTTCATCCAGAGACCCCTGACGACCACCCGGAGGTGCCAACAGGCATGCGCAAAGGACATTAGCATATGATAACGAGTTCCTGGAAAAATAATGAATATGTAGATCATTTCTTGGAAACCTAATGAATATGTATGTATAATTTGTATATAACTCTGCAATTAACCCTATTTGGTGCGCACATTAGGAGGAGTGATCCTCTGTGCATCCAACGCTGCAATAAAGAATACCTGCTTAATAGTCAGACCCAACTATTGAGTTCTGATTTTTGGCTTTTCACGGCATCAGTAGTGGTCCAAAAGTGACGTGAAGAACTAAACAAGATAGCCTGGAGATTTGTACTCAAAAATAACACAAGGAACTAACATGCAACAGTAGATAAAAACAGCCATGACTGGATAAAGTCAACTTAGGTCAAATAAGGAACATTTGACTGGGTGACCCATGTAATGCCTACACCAGGAAGGCAGTGGCATAAAGGCAGCATGGCAAAGAAAACTCCAAAGATCCTTGTGGAATGTCCACCCACAGGCCCAGCCACTGTGAGGAAGTGTTTTTATTGTCAGATAATATTAATCAACAAGTCTGAAGCCTACCTCCCTGACACAACCACACCCACACCAAGTCATCCCCTACCAGTGCACAAC
>VYZW01010218.1:2913-37366 GCA_013401315.1 Balaeniceps rex
TGTTTGTTACTGCTTTGTGGGACCTTACAGAGGCTCAAGACTTCAGTTTCTTCACAGCTTCCCCCGACAATCTTGCCTTCGGGCACATACTGGCATTCTCCCTTCTTGCAACTTGTGCAGGTAGGTCAAATCCTTATGTTGGGTCAGCCCAAGCCTGTGTATTTTTCTTTTTCCTGGGTGGATAGTGTCAGACAAGGGGAGATTAATGTGTTATCACACAGATTTTGATTTAAAATTAGCTTATCTGTTGAATCTTTTTCAACTGGCCTTTTGAAAAGGATAATATATTCCAGCCACTGAGCAAAGACGTCTCCTCTGGCATTGATTTAAATAAAAGAGCAGTTTTGCTTGAAGAGGATTCCCTTTCTGACCCTTCTTTCACTTGAGACTTTTGCCTGCAATTTCGGTAACCTGAAGCAAATCTCTAGCATATAGTCATTAACCTCAGGACCCAAAGAAGAGTGAAACTTGGCCAGAGACATACCTATTTCCACACTTTTCCTCCACCACCAAATCCCCCATTTTGCTCAATTTTCTAATCACTGTTCATTTATGCCTTACCAGCTAATCTCTCCAGTTACAAAAGAAAGAATTAAAAGAATTCATTCATGTACAATTAATGTTCAAATTTACTGCGAGTGAAAGTCAGTTTTTGCTTTGACATAATTATGTAAATGAACACTAGAAAGAGTGAAGACAGGTGAAGACCACAGGGTTTGATATGCCAGCATGTTGGCTTAACCCAGCTGGGTTTCTTTTCTGCTTTGATGCACCCATACAGAGCACTGACAATTATTTTACAGTAGAAAGTCCTTATTAATCCCATTACAGTCTATATTGCCTGCCCATGCAGCCAAGAATAACATATACTGGGAATGAAATCTATACAAACAACTCGAGCTATAACAAAATTAATCTACCACACCAGAAAGGATCGTTAATTAAATTTGCATAGAATCAAGTCAAAACTCTCACTGATCACATACGCCCACAACTGCATACATGTTTTTATAAAATAAAAGGGAAAGCTCTACATTGGATCCCGTACTTTTGCTGTACAGCATTTGTTGATAATTTTAGAGATGAAGGTTTCCTACTGGGAAGTGATTTAGGGCCAGAATGAACACTAGGTGTACTAAAGACATTTAATGAAAATAGGATTTTTAGAATGCCTTTAGAAAAAAGAAGGGGGCAAACAGTGGAAAAGTGTGAGGTACAGCATTTTTAAGACCTTACTGAAACTTTCTTCAGACTCTAGCTAACATTGAAGAGCAAGTACTTTTACCAGTCTGTCAGTTGCCAGCATTATTGTAACTGTTTCTCATTGAAGCTATAGAAATCAGAAAGTGCATTGTTAGGTGATATCAGCAGGAAATCTCCTTCCCACAGTGAAACTCTTCTACTTCTATTTCCTTTGATAGACTGAGATTCAGAAAAAGAAAGCTTGCCATCGCTGACTCTTCAAATGCGCAGCTCAAGTGAAGGTGTGCCGCTCAAAAAGCAATGCCCTGCAACATTTTTTTTCCAAGTAGATTGAGGATGCACCAAATGCTTACGTAGGCTGTGCAACATTCATGCTTGCTTTAGTCATAGTGAGCTAGCAAGATTCAAAGGCCCTCAGGTCTTAAAAGACCATCAGAAGTACTGGCTAGGAAAGGATTTTATTACTTGGAAAACAGATCTCCCAGATTTGCAAGTTGCCCAATGTAAGATAGCATAAAAATCTAGCCCCACTCCACAATATCTGCCACGTTTTTTCAGTAGATAAAACTATTTTTGCTTCAAGCAGATATATTACTAACGAGTTTGAAGTTTAAGATGTTTTATCACATGGTATGAAGTAGGCTTTAGCATTTTTAATGGAACAGTTGATTTCAGATGGGGCACAGTATTTTCTCTTTACCACAGTCTGTAAGTTATAAGAAGCTCATCTTTAGTTTTAATACCTGTTTTACTGTGATATTTTCCAATTATGTTTTTTTAAAAAAAACTTTCATTTCCAGCATTTTTACAATTATGTGTTTTAAGACTAACGTGAATTACCATTTTAAATGGTAATGGTTTGAAATGCAATAGACTTCAGTGAAAATTTGCATGAAGCACACCTGGCTAAGTTTGGATAATGGCATTTTTGTCTGTATCATATTCAGTGCTTGGCTTGTAATCAAAGCCTAGTACAGATCACACAAAACTCTTGATGAGCTGTAAATGAGCCTCCATCAATCCACAACCCTAAAAGCAAAACCCATCTTGCTGCTTCAACACTTTTACATGTGCCACCCTATGTGAGGGTGGTAGATTGGTGATAGGCCCTGTGAAGGTCAAGTTCTTCATGCTAACTACCTTTGAGACTCAGCAGCTGACTTTAGGAGCCAGAAACCTAGTGGTTATGTGCAAAAGTGTATGTGATACTGCTTTCTCAGTTTGCACCCATGATTTGTATGAGCATACACACATACCATTTCCTCATGCAGAATGACTAAAGACCTACATACAGAAGATCCACTCAGATTTTAGCTGTTTTGGTAAGTCTTACATGCCAGGTTGAGAAACCTCCTGCCCAGATGCTTATATGCCAAAGCATCTAAAAGTCCCTAAAACTATACGAAAATCTCACTGCGTTACAAGACATTTTGTTATTGCACATGACCGCAGGCACTGAAATATTGACCAACCTGAACACCACAGCGTTTCTACTGTGTAAGGCCAGTTAGGATTCATAAACTATGTGCCACTGCACTTACATTCTGCGAGTAGCTCAGCACACACCTGATACAAGCTCACAACACCCGATTAAGTGCAAAGTAGAGCAGCAGAAACACAGTAGGAGAAAACGAAATATGCATCTTTGCAATAACAACCTATTGGTAGCAGGTGAAGGACTGCAGGCTAAACTTTTCCATACCAGAAGCAGTTCAAACCTTCTGTTTATTCACTGTTGGTTGATACAAAAGTCTAAACTGCGTCCCTCAGTGCATTTTCTCTTGAAATAGAACAAGTGCCTGAGAAACACTGCAAAATTCAAAGGGACAGAAAGAAAGAGATGACTTGGTACATGAAGAAAAGGAAGAATCCAAGGTGCATGCCATTCATCCCATCTCTGTGAAGGGCGGAAGCAACAGGAGACCTCCTGGCCTCTTTGTGGGGTCAGAGCTTTATCTATTGGGCTACAGTCATGCATTTTCATAGCTATTCCTGTCTTTGCTGGTAGGCATGCTACTCATCCCTCTTAAATAATGATAAAATGAAAACACTACTCTGCAGGCAAGACTATCGCTCCTAAGGAACTAATCATAGATGACTGAGTAAAGCTTGATTTTAAATTCTACATTACGCCAGAATAACCCCTGTATGTCCCAAGATCACTTTATAAGTGAATAGAAAATCATAAACTTACCCAACAAAATGTTATCAGGTCATCTATTTCCCTACCAACCACTTCTTTAAGCTGGAAGAATAAAAATAACACTAAGCATTAGAAGTCTTAATCCATTTGTCTGTACAACAGTTGGAGACTCTCTGCCAAACTGATGTGCTGACCTTTGAAATGCAAAACAGAAAGGGGGACATACATGAAAAATTACAGGAAGTTGCAATGCATTTAGGCTGTCTCTACAGTAAGTGAAGCAGCACCTGAGTTCCTAGCCATACACCAACCCTCCCAAGTCAGGTAACAGTTTCACCAGTATCAATCCCCTGAGAAAATGTTTTGCAGGACTGGAGGTGCTCCAGTGCAAACACCTCAGTAAGGATGAATAAGATCTCTGCAGAGAAGGCTCCTCTTTGTAAAGGAAAAAGTTAGAGAGATAAATTTTAATGCTGCTCTCATATTTAAGTCGCTATTAAGAAAGAATACTTTGCTTTTTTATAACAGCTAATTTATAGACATTTCAAAACACTCCACAGATATGAATAAATTCCATTTCTTACCTCCCATGAAGTGTGAGAACATTATCCCCATTTTAACAAACAGAAGCTTAAGGTGTTGAGATTAAGCAATTCACCATGGGTTACAAAGGAAGTCTAAGGAGGAGAGAGAACAAATGCTACGACCTTTTCAACTCCTCTTCCCCCCCGTTCCACACAACTGCAGCTTTGCAGAGTAATTTTAAAATGTATCTCTATTTTTTAAAAAATTAAACTGAATTTTATGTTTGTTCCCAATGTTAAAAGAAATATCCCTCTGACATAAAGGGGAATGCACAGCTTTAGCAAAGGGGAGGGGATACGTCAGCACGTTCTCAAGGTCTTCCTTTCAGTAGTCTACTCCGAGCTGCACAGTTCACTTGTCTTCATAATATTCTTCCAGCATAACTGACTCCAAACCACGCCATCTGCTAAACAACAAACTGCTCTGTTTCTTCTCAGTGGGAATGCTGAAGCATAAGAGTCAAAGGTTATGCAAAGGTACCCAAGGACTCATTGTGAAATATGGGATTAGCTAGAGCTGAACAAATTTTTTTTTGTTTGTTTTGATGGTATAAGTGAAAAATAATTAAACAATTTTCTGTGTGTGATTTTAGGTCAATCTGGTTTTCTTTTTTCCTCTATTATTGTAGTGTGTGGGGGGGGAAAGCAAAAAGGGCAAAAAGAAATAGTCCTCCTCACCTGAAACTAAATACTACTATGTTTCAGTTATTAGAATTTTTTCCAAATTTGATTTTTTCCAAAATAAAAAAAATATAATTACTTAAAGATCGTATGTTATTGTTTTTTAAAAAAATAAATGTAAAACTATTTTGTAAATAAGCAACATATTTTAAAACATTTCTGCCACCTTCACTCTAGTTTACAGTCTTTGTGCAAAGATCCAACTTTCAGACACTACCCTCAGGGGCTGGGCTGACCAAGGAGGTAAGAGGGTCACTGAGTAAAGAGGCTCCTAACATAGCTCAAAGGCCACCTGTGCTTACCCCACAATTTGCTTCTTAGGGCTAGACACTGGTGTCCAAATGAACTAGCCCTCTCATGTGTTTTGATAGCCTTTTGATATGTTTTTCTGACATGCTTTCTGCATCAGGGAAGCAAGTCAGCTACAATAAAAACCTACTTACAAACCTTCCCATTGCATATGGCCGGCTGTGAAAAAAGGGAAATTGGTGACACAGGGGCCTTCAGCTCCAGGGTTGTAGATGTTATGGTGTAGGCTAAAACTAATCTGGAAATCACCCCCATTACTCTATTTGGATACTTTCCATTTCTTCTGAAAACAGTAAATACATGGATAAGCAAAAGGAGCTGAAGATAAGCCAAAGGGGTCACCCCCTTATCACATCAATTTTCTCTTGGAAGAAATTGCAGGAAGTATAGATTTCCAAGAGTGAATCAAAAAAGACAGAAATATGGCTGAGATGTACAACAGCCACATAAGCTAGAAAAATCAAGTTGTTTAGTTACAAAAATAGTAAAACCAAATTGAAGGATTTTGTAGCTATGGAAGTCTGTCTAGTCACAGGATTGCAGGGATGCTCCCCAAAAATATTTTACTGGCCCTTTTCCTTTATACCCAAGCTGGGGCATGTAGTCTGTGTGGCTCTTTATAACTTTGGTGAATACGCTTCAAAACTTTCATCGGGATTCCACCCTGCGTTTATGTGCAATAATAATAATAAAAAAGCCCTCTTGTGAAGCAGCACATTAATTGTGAACCTCTTTAAGAAGGCCAAACCAGGGCTGAAAGGTCAAGCTTCAACTGCATTAATCAAACACCAAGGTGACAGGGAGTAAGAGAGAATGGTGAGTTTTGCTCCTAAATATCATCAAACACACGCACATTATTTTCTTAGAAATAGATAAACCAGTAGGTTTCAGTGTGTCAGAGGTAATATTCAGATTGTCATGAGTGGCTGTGGACTGGGTTCAGAAATGAGACACTTAGGATTCATTGAGGGTTTTTAAAATACCAAAACCATAGAGAGAATATATATATATATATGGAATTATTTCCACACATTTAAAATAACTTCTCTATTCATCATCAAACAACAATTGTGCTGTAAATTTACTCAGGCCATAATGATCTTTGCTCACTATATGAGCCTGGGCATATGAAACAGAAGCACAGTTTACCATTTCTCATACTGGAGCTTGTTTTCCACTAGTTTGGAGTATTGTACTGTCTAATACGGTATATTGCCCTGCATCCACTGCTATCCATGGATCTGCTCCTGCCCAGGAACAGATGGCAGACAGAATTTAGCCTTGGGGAATGCATTCCTGCATGGGATATAGAGCTGATGAAAGAACCCCGTGCTATGCAAGCTTTGTGGTCCCAGCGGGGTGCTGGGTTTTGCAAGGGGGAGAGGCATGCAGCCATTTGAGGAATGCAGGTCAGCTGCTAGCCATGACCCATTGATGCTGCAGCGATGCTGCAGCCTCCAGGGGAGCACAGCTTGCCTGAGCCTGAGCCAGGATGGCTCCGAGGGTGCTGTGATCTACATCCACCACTGCAAAGGCTCCCACTACAGCCCATGCAAGCAAAGTGTGAAACAACCTGAAATCCACTTGTCTATTCTCTACTCTGATGTCCTTTCCCTTCTTCCTATGGGGGACATGTTAACCCAGAAAGAGAATCCAGGATGATATTTCTTAAGGAAAGGTGGAACAACTGCCCCTGAATTCTTCTGAAAGGTAGATGTACAGGACCTTAAACCCCAAATTCATGATCACCAACAAGCTCCTTGCCACAGCACTTCAAGCAATGGTGACAGCAGCTGAAATCCCAACACAAGACAACTAGACTTTGTCCTTTCAAGAAACTGCTCTTTTTCCACAGAGGCAGATACTTCAGTTCAGGCCCAAAAGACATGTATCTTCAAGCTAGCACAAAGAATCCCAAACAGCAAAGAAAATTCAACAGGTGGAAAGGAAGTATCATGGGTTTACAGAGACTCAGGCCCACAGAACCTACCCATTTCACAAGACTTGAAGGAAAATTTCTTATTTCCACTAGTGAGTCTTAAAAACAGATGAATTCAGCTATTGTCCATCTAATGTGTCTCCCTCTTATTTACTGCTTGTAAACCAGACTGCCCTTTGAAGTAAAAAGCATTTGAAAAAACATTTACTGCCCAGCCTATGTCAGTGCTAAAGCTCCCCAAAACACAGGGAGTTCCCTCCCTAAGTCCTGGAGTTGGTAACTGAACTGTATTCTCTCAGAAACCAATTGGAAACTCAGTATCATTAACTTTCTAGAGAAAACCCTTAAAGTAGCAATACTACAGGTTATTAGAGATGAAGAAGTTTTAAAAGCTCAGTGAACTTTTAATCAGTTTTGCTCTCAATCCACTTGGCTCCAAGCCTGCTTGAATGGCTAAGCTAGCTTAACTCATTGTCATTCCTAGATACAGATAGTTATTTCACTCTATACAGGAATAGTTCTGGGAAGTTCTATAGCCAGTATTGTACAGAATGAATGATATACCAATCCTTTTTTTTTTTTATCCNATTTTACAAAAATGAAGAAATACCAATCCTTTTTTTTTTTTATCCCCCCCCCCCCCTTAATGAAAAGGAAAAACATGCATTTAAGTGTTTCCTCATTCAGGAACAATTTTACTAATGCAAGACAAAGTGTAACTCAGAAAAACAAAGCATGATACATGTGGATTTGCAGTTCTTAAATCATTTCTACTTCAAGACACATAGTGTCTAATGTACTTCCTGTGTACCAAATTACAGTACGTGAATTTCTCAAAACATGGCAGTGGTGGTTGTTTCTTGTCTGCTTAAATACATTTCAGGTCATTCTGAGTATTTAATGACAAGACATAATGGGTAAAAGAAGAAACATCTGTAGATATCTTCATAGAGTACCACTTTTATTCACTTCAGTTTTGAAACTGCTTTTTTTAGCAGGTGGTAGGACCTACCTTCCCGCCCCTTCTCCCCCCACCCCCCTTTCATTTTAAGGGTAAATTATAATTAAATCTGTCATTTACATATGAGAGTAGACCAAGGATATTTTGGTAGGGAAGATACTGTTCTGACAGCTAGGTGCTTCTTTAAACACCTCACTTGTTTTCACTCTCACAGCCTACAAAACAGAAACATGAGAAAAAAAATGCCATTGTTATAATTAGTGAGAAAGGATTTCATCCTTCATGCATCTTAAACCTATCCTGCAGGAGATGACATCAAGTGCCTCTCAAGAACTGCATCGTGCCAGCAATCCTCACTGATGCCACATGGATGTTGCTAACACTCACCACCACTCAGGAGGGCATCAGCACCTTTAAAGAGTGGGATCTTCATGCGAGTGGGAAGATGATTTTCTGTGTAGCACCAACTTCCCAGTGACAGTGGGAGGGGTGGAGAAGGAAAGCAAAATTACTACTGCATTCTGCTCTCCTGATGGTTTATGCGAAAAGGAACGTCATTTTCTTTGGAAAATGGAAACAGCCAGTCAATTGCAGGAAAAGTAATTAAGCCTCATGCAGCTGCCAGCCATGATCTCTCTGGACAAACATTTCAATTCAGTCATGTTTTGTAAATGGACAATGACAGATTGGGGGATTTTTTTCTTCTTCTAAAACCCAAAAATTTCTATATAAAGTCAGCTGCAGAACTCTGCAACAGGCTGCCTCATGAATGCTACCAATACGTCAAATGCAGTTAAGGAAAAAAAAATTAACCTGTTATTTCTCATGAATTCAGATATGAAGACTTACTAGAAAGGGTTTTAATTTCAGATTCATGCAATGCTTTAAGAAATAAAGGCTTTCCAAAGTTCTTTTGTACGATCCCAGTTTGTAAGATTAAGCTATAGGGATGAGCAAAAGGGCTGCTGAATGGGTTAAGAGAATGGCTAAGAACATCCTTTGCTCACCATCCTGACCTGTCATAAAATGCCGTTGCTTTAGGAGAAAGAAGACAAAGAAAATCATGTCTGGTTGTATTGTTGATATGATTTTAACCTCAGGATAAACATCTGGACCAACTCTCAGCATGATTATTATTTGTTGCCACTATTATCCCAGAACCTACAGTTCTGGAGCAAGACCACGGCAATGCTAAACCAGTGTGTGTTGGCAAAATAAAAAGGCTGTCTCTTTTCCAAAAAACCACAAATATCTAAACAAATGGACAGAAATTATTAAAAAAAACCCAAACAACAACAAAAAAACAATGGCATAATACAGATGAGAATGGTACATCTGCTCCCTTTCTATTGTCTCCTTTTAAACAATCATTTGCATCTTTTCATGTCCCTTCCTAGTACACAGAAAGGCATTTGTAGGTGAGGAGGGTGTTTAGGAAGCCTTCTGAAACAGCACAAATTTTACTGTAACTTCCACCGCACAGAAAGAGCTTATTAACTACATCTGTAGGCAAAACCTCTTGAGAAACACCTGAATGCTGAAAAGATGAATGCGATTTGACTCAAACACCCACAAAGGAAGGTGCCCGTTCCCTCTCCCAGAAACTGAAACCAAGACATAAACCCAAATTAGACACTCCAATACCAGACATTTTCCTCAGTCTCTCTCAGTGTTTGTTAGACAACCTTTCCTAAATTTTTCAATTCAAAAGCTGAACAGCCCTTCTGCAGACCATAATTACTGAACACATTTACAGTGTGTCGTAACTGTGACTTTAGCACATTATCTCCGTTAGGTTTAAAATGTAATCTAATGTAATAGTAAAATATGCTCTTGTATTTTTTCTATGTAATTATCACCAAAACTAAAGAGAAACTGTAGCCAAAGTCCACGCAACTCCTTTAACATAACTTGTGACTGAACCCTAATGTTACGAAGCCCATTGGCATAACAGAGGCTCCATCATAACACCTGGACTAAAGAAGGGAGGGGTGGAAAGTTTGTGCCAGACTCTGGATTAGGTAAATGGAAAGCTATCGGGCTCCCTCTATTCAGGGAGGATGAATGTCTCAAAGACATCCAGGATTTTTGCAACCAGTTCTATTTTGAAATAATTGTCCCATTAAAACAGTAGAGATTTATCTTTACAGATACAAGGTACATTACATTAGCTTTTCCTCTTATGAAAGAGATCTTGATTTGTTTTGAGAGTTGTTGTTGGAGTTTGGTTTTGTTTTTTTTTTTAAAGATTTTTCTGAGCCTTAAAGAAGATTCGTTCTGCTAGCTTTTTAAGCTAAAGGACAATGAGATCATATTTTGTGTTTTGAAAGCCTGTAAGCCTTCCTTAGGATAAGCATTCAGTTTATTCACAACCATTGAACAGTACCGATTGACAAGTTTATGGTCAACAACCTCATTTTCCTCTCAGCAGGTCCAGCATAGGAATGCAGCTACAATGCAGTCCTTAAGTCAACTGGAATTCAACTGAATTGTAAGGGAACTTGGGAATCCATGTACTAGTATAATTTCCTTTCATTATGAAATTTCTGCACCACTGACTTCCTGATTTTTTTTTAAAGGAGAAAAAAAAAAGAAAAAAAAAAGGCAAAAAAAAAAAGGCAAAACACCCCAACATTCACTCTTTCACTTCTTCCCTGTCCCTCATTTCACCTACACACAGGACAAAGGTCTTTTCTCTGGCACAACAGGGGGAATGCCGAAAAGTTTGAACTGGCAACTCAGTTTTGTCCATTTATTCTGTGAAAATGGGATTACTGTAATCATTAATTGTAGGACCAGCCACTGTCTCTGAAAGAATGCCAATATGTCTTCATCAACACACCTCAGAGTACTGAGAAAAGTGAAGGAAAGTATTCAAACAACTGTTTTGATTAGATGTATGCACTTCTCATGCTATTTAAAATGAAGAATGATTGATTTCAGGACTTTCACAAATTTTCAATTGGGATATAATGGGAAGGAAAATGAAATACTGATCTTTGGAACATAAGCAAGTAGGATCCATACTAGTGAAAGACTTGTGAGTCACAGCATGCCTTAAAGGAGAACAAGGGCTGCAGTCTTCCCTGATGGACTGTTGTAAACACATAGGCACAGCTACATGACACTCAACACCCAATGATCTGGTGAGCATATAGTCATAGATTTTCAAACGGAATTATGACAGATGACATACTCCCTCTTATCTAAGCAGTACATCCCAGGCTCAAGAAAGGTTATATGGGTGGTCTAGCAGGTTTTGTTTCTAATATAGCAGCTCTAAAATTATGTTCCTGAAATTGACTTTTATTTCTTTAAGAAGTTTTCTAGTTTTTTTTTCTTTTTTAATGTTCCTGTGACCCCATCTGTGTGCTGACTCCATCAGTTTTGAGCAACACCACCTGTGTGACACAGATTACAGAAGGTATGTCTACTTCAAGCAACATGTCTTCAAGCAACATGGGTTTCCCCCATATGTTACACCTCAGAAGTGGTCTTCCCCCATGTATTCTATGCATGCAACCGCACTGCAAAGACTGCTTGCCAAGGTGCCTGACAGCCAAGGCACTGTGATCCCATACAGATGTGTTACGTATGTAAATCTGCAGCAGCAAACAAAAAGGCCAGGACGAAGCTCCTTTGCTGCCTAATCTTGTTGACATTTGAATCATTGCTGCTGATGGTGCTTGTGTAGGTCACCGTGATAGCTCATGAGGAGGCGCATCACCTAACTCACAGAAACAGATCTCAGGCACTTAGCTCCTACCTGAGCAGGACATCAGCATGAAAGGACATCCACTTAGAGTTGTGGTTAGCACTTCACAGAAAGTCTGGCATCAAACAAGCTTCCCTAATTACCCGAGAGGGAGCCTGCAGGGAAACACTGCTATTTTCCTCCTCTGTCCTGGATGGAAAGGAGCTAGCCCACGCTGCTGAAACAAGGTAACTATTACCACTGCAACATACATCACAATCTCATTTCAAACCACATTACTTCTCCTGTTCAACAGCAAAGTCTAGAAGGGAAAACAGGAGAGCATGAACTAAGTAGTATTGACAGGTTCAATTTAAGAAACAAAAGTTTTATGAGTATTGCAAATCAGTCATTCAGACTTTGAAGACTTCTGACAAATATCTCAGCCCTCCAAAAAGAACACTTGAAGAGATTAGTCAGATGAAGCATCTTTGTGAGTCCTGAATACAAACTGATCATTATATACAGTGGCAGGGCGGTGTCTTCTTATGTCCGTAAACACACAATTCCACTGCTATTAATGGAGGAACAGTCTCATTAGTGCTGTATATTTATCTATTTTTTTTTAGTCTGGGGATTTCTTGGATAAATTTAATTAAACTGTGCCTGTGCTTTCACGCTTTGAGAGCTTGGCATGGGAGGTTGAAATGTGCGTGCTTACTGGATAGTCTCTTCTATTTGCTTAACAGTCTTGGAGGGAGGGGAAAAAGAAGTGGGGGGAGAAAGAAAGCACGTCCTCCAAGTCACTTTGACTGAAACCTGCATTTCTGCTTCACTCAACATTTACATAAAACCATTACACTTGTTTGTCTGATTATAAAAGGACAGAAACTGATTTTAATTCCAATAACCTGGTCACTCCACATTAGCAATATATAGAGAGGACATGATGACACCATTTTTCCCTTTCTTTTGCGTTTTGCAATGTAAAGTAGGTTACATACCATTGCATAGGTCTGTAATATATCAGTACTAGCCTAGAAGCTGAAAGCATATGATGACCTTGGCATGCAAGTAAGAATACATAACACAGTTTTTAATTCATCGTTATCTAATTGCTGACTCTTTTTCTGGAACAGTGATTACTTCTCTGCCAGTTTTTTTTCCACTGTGAACTCCAAAGTGGGTAATCTCACGTCTGAAGTGCTTATCTGGGCCTAAAAATTGAGGATAAAATCTAGGTCCTGCTGTAGTTGAAGGGAGTTTTGTCACTGACTTCAAAAGTGTTATAATTTCACCTTGTGACATTTAAAATCCTTGCCTGGTGAATCTTGCGTATGTTTTCCATGAATACCCAATTCTGTCAGCTCTGAAATACTAAGTGTAAGTATAAGGGGATGCTGCAGGAAAAGTACAGGAGAAAAATGGAACACTCAGTTTAAACAAAAATCTATTCCTGTGGAGGACTTGAGTGAGAGGCCAAATTTGGGGAGTCTGCAAAAGAAATAAGGGAGAAAATAGAAAGGCTGCAACATCAGCAATTTACTTGACTATCAACTTCAAGCATGCATTGTAAGCACACTGCGTATGAAGAGCTATACCATTTCATGAGGTGGTAAATTCTGCTACAAAAAACTTTAAATGTGGGTTTTGGTTAATGTCCTTTTCATCACCGAAAGCCACACAGAACATAGAAAAGCAGTTTTAATTACCGCCATGTTTCTGCTCATCCTATACTGAAACTAAACTGAAAACAATTTGCAATAATATTTTTTTACATTTTACCTCACTTAATATAGTGAGCAAATCTTTCCAATGTTTAATCTGTCTGCTGTAAATTTTCACCTAGAAAGAGGCTGTGAAAAAAACCCCACACGAGCAAAAATTCACTAAGCAAGAAACATGACCATACTTTCATCTAAAAACCCAAAAGTACTCAACCCAGATGTGCAACACGAGAATTTAAGCCATTCTTTTTCTTTATAGTATTTGAACCAGAGTCTCCCATCTATTTTGGTTTGACTGCAGTAAAAGCAAAATAATACTCTTATAGCCATATTCATTAACATGCAGACTATAGATTCACACAGAAGAGGGGATAGAAGAGTGGAAAACAAGCTAATCCTACATTCATCAACACAAATCATGTGGACTGCAAAGAAAGTTACCTAGTTTTGTCCTGAGTTCACTTATGTCAACCAGTTTAGCAACTTTAGCACAAGGTCAACCAAATTTTGTATGCAAGTATCATGTATGACAGGCTAAGAGGCTCATTTCCTTCCTTCTGTCCTCAAATTCAGCCAAACTATTATATTCACATGTCCCAACAGCAAGACCTTTTGTGAGCCAGCACACACTTTTGCCCCTATAGATAACTAAACACCCAGAGAACACTACATGTAAACACAGAATAAAAGTGTGCAAACCAACCTTTGCATTGCATTCTCATAGATGCAAATTATAATCACCTCCTCTTTCACCTTGTAGCAAGGAACAAGGACACCCCTGTGGAGCCTGCTGCTTTCCAATCATGATCTCCAGGCACGATGATTGCACAGATTAGCTTTCTGTGGGTTATCGAACTCAGACGTTTCTCAGTTTTCCATGCAACTTCACTAACACTACCCCACCAGAACTATCTTCCCTGAAGAAAGGTGCTGCACCCAATATCCATTCATCTCCATGTTGCTATAATTAATGCTAAGCTCCAAATTGGATTAGCAATGTAAGGCAGCTCCATAAACAAGCTAATAGGATCTCTCTGCTAACACTGTTACCAATATCCAATTACTGTAACCAGGTATTAATCTAATGCTGTTAATCTGTCAGATTCTAAAACTTAAAGCACACTGCTGTAACATTTTAATACAATTAAAAAGTAATTTTAATTGACTAAAATATGTGTACTAATTAACATTTTATTTTAATATCACAGCAATGGATATGTAGGGGGGAAAAAAAAAAAACACACAAACAAAAAAAACAAAAAAAACCCAAATCAGCTCAGGGCCTGGGACTTCCATTACCACATTAGTCAAACAGTGATTTTGACCTTTTTTTTTTCCACCTGTTAGGTAGAAAAAGACCAATGTGTCCAGCCCACTTCTTTGGATAAATGGCAAGAAGTTTCTAACAAATCTCCTAAATTCCTTTAAAAACAATTAATAAAAATAATAATGACTACTACCAGAATCCACTGTGGAATAATAAGGAAAACACCTGCTTATTATTTAAAACTTTTCTCTCCTAGCTTCTTAGCTTCTTTTACCCAAATGTTAAATAGAGCCTATAAAAGAAGAAATGGCAAATTATTAAAAAGAGAGCCAACAGCTCATTTGGAATAGACCACAAATTGTGCCAGCCAACTGGTTGGTTTTGATGTTCTGTATAAGAAAGGGACTAACCCAATAATTACGATTCCTGTTTGTTTGCTCACTTTTAGCACAGCAAGTCATGAACTTGCTAAGTGCTTACACCATCTTGGCTACAGGAAGCTATTGTAGTACATCAAGATACAGCAAGATGAGCAAAAGAAAAAAAGAAAGACCCACTAAAATTTACATTTACATTCTGGACAGCATAGTTATCTCTCTGAATATCCTTCGCACTGTAAAAAAAAAAAAATAGTAACAATAGCTAACTTATCACAGATTTCACATTCCTGAATGAATACTAATTCCATTCCTCCTCCCAGTTGAACATGCTCAGCTCAGCTCCAGGTAGGCAAGGAGATGCACTCTGCCCGGGGCAGTAGCTGTGGGCTCATCTCACACCTCCAATGGACTCCACACTCAGGACCTCCCAGGGAGACCCACTCTTCCCCACTGCAGCGAGGAGCTATCTGTGTGTGCCCACCAGGCTGCTGGGGATGGCCAGGACCCCACTGCCACCCTGCTGCCCCTGGGGCAGCGGTGCTGCTGCTGCTAGCTGGTGCTGGGGATGCTGGAGAGGCAGATGCAGAGAAACTGGTCACAGCTGTAAGTGGGACAGATCACAGCACAAGGTTTACATACCATAGTATGAGTAAGGGATTCAGCTTAACATGGGGCACAACAAATCCTTCTGGCAGCTCCTAGTCTTAAACCTTTTATAGCCCCCTGGCTGCCAGACCAAGACCCTGCTGCAAACTCCTGCAGTTGCAAAGTCCCATTGGGGGCCACCACACTTGCATACAGGGCAGTAAATCCAGAAAACATGTTTTAAACCATAGAAACACTTTGTTATCAAGTGTATACATATAAAAAAAAAAAAAATCTTGTTAAGTGCAGGCAAACTGTACTGGGCTTGCAAAGGGACTATTTAACGTTGAAAGAGGTTCTACATTCAGCGGCACTGCATGGATTTGCCCATCCACTGAGAGAACAAACTAAAAAAAAAAAACCAAATACAAAAGAGAATATTTATAAAAAGGTAAGTCCCTTTGCAGTGGCACTAGGATATTTTACTCAGAGCACAGCCAGATTAAATAAATAAAATTATTTTTTATTCTTCTTACTGGACAAGTACACAATATTCAAAGCACAGCTATGAAACCCTTTATACAGGCCACCTTTATTTACTGGGGCCAATACAACTGGTACTATTCTAAAAGAGAGCACTTAGCCACGCAAAAAGATCCCTCAAAATCTTTTCAGATTTACTTCTATACTAGAGGTTATTTCCATGGAAGGGCAGATAACTCAGAAAAGAAACATAAATACAAACCAAGTCTCTCTTCACCCTTATAGGAAGTTGAAAAATAAAGCATTCCTCGGAAAGACCGATTGTCTGAAAGACAATCAAAATCTGCCAAACAAAAAATTGTTGCTAGGCTCCCCTCCTTGTCTTTTTCAGTCCTTGCACCAAAGTTATAAACCATCACACATTACATTACAAAATATGAGCTATGCACTCAGAACACGTCTGTTATAAAATTATTCATCCATGCTCAGATGTGTGTGGCATCAGGACAAGCCATGATTACACAGCTAAACTCAGATTCAGCAGTCCAGAGAGCACAGGACATAGTCTGGGAGCAAATACAGTTGTGGTGGAAGAGGAGATGACGACTGATCTCCCAGTCCTGACCACTGGTAGCCAGAGACTCATGGTGTTATGTCCCAGTGCCAGTCTAGATGCTGAGGGATCTCAACCTCCAGCTGCCACTCCAGAAGGGCATGACAGTCTTGTTGGTGCCTCCCTTTGTACCCTAGGCAGTCTGAGACATTCTCTGAAGCATTTGTAATCTGGGATGTAGCTCTTATTTCCAGATTAAAGTCCACCCTGAATCACAACAAGCAAGCAGTACACAATAAGGAGACACTACTTTTTCTGCCGTCTCATCCTGCACTAGAGTGAAAAGAGATGACAAGGTCAGCATAAACACTTGTTCTCAATATGCAATATCTTGGAAAGAAAAAAGATGAAAAAGGCTGTTACTCCTTAAACAGGTCACCAGTATTCCTTACCTTTCTTATTTTTATCTTTTTTAAACCATATGCCAGTCTGGAAGACAAGAACACTTACGTGAGGTTTGGGTCAGGGAACAACACTCGCATAGTCACTGCCTTTTAACTCTGTCCCACAGAGTCCTCTTTTGGGATCCCTCACCTGGTTTCAACTCATTCATAATATAAGGTGATCCAGAAACGGCTTAATTGACATGCTGCTCCTACTCCTTAAGGGGCTGGTGTGGGTTCCCTAACAGAGGCTACTACCTCTTCATTCAGGGTAAAAAAAAAAAGTATGGTCCAGATGAACCTTTGTAGAACCTTTGAGAAACTCACTGTGGATTTCTCCTGGCTACCTTACAGCTCTAGAGAAGAGCTGGTGAAGATATTTTGGCAGCTGCTGGTCCACAGATAGACTGAGGCACACTCTCCCCAGAAAGAGGCTTTCCACTGGCCATACGACATTTCTAAGGCTGTCTAAGGACCTGGTTAAGGGAAGCTTGCAATTGTGCAGATGTGCAAGATGTTTGACTGCTTTTCTTACAAGACATTCCTCCATTCCTGAAGTCTGGTGTGTTTCCTTCCCTCTCTCTTCTCCCAAAGATGTGCTTATTCCACATTTCAGACTGAAGCCTCTTTGTCAAAGCCCTTCTGGATCTTCTCTGTAAGAGGATTACCTTCATGAACAGTTGTTATTACTTCAGAACAGACCTCCTTGACCTTCCACACAGCTTTGTGGATAGCTCTATTAAAACTGTTTTGCATGTGCACACTCTATATTGAAAGATGTTCTCCCTGAGCTTTGGGCAGAGCAACGCTCCAAAGCAGCACGCTGTGCGTGGAAGCATCCCGGCAGCAGTGGGAGATGGATGGTGTGGGCCGTGCCATATGTCCTTTAGAGAGATGTGTTGGCAGAATTGGGTCATTCCAAGTGGGTTCCTGTGAGGTGCGAGTCATCCAAACTGTCTGCACACGCTTTGGAGGGTGGATGCTCCTGAGGTTTCACCCACATGCGCCAGATGGGGAACCCTACTGGCACCGCTAGCCACTAGCCAGGGAAACTGGATCCCTGGGGAAGCCTATCAGTGCAGTACAGACGTGCCCACGAACACCTGAAGTCAAAGTAGACACACTTTCAAGACTGGTGGATGGTGATGACTGATCAGAATCCATAGCTGCTTTTATAGCATTTCATAATATAACTGCACAGCAGAAATAGGCAAAGTGCTTTTTCTTGGGTATTTTGCCAAGATGGTGATTATAAGCATGGGGTAGACTCTAATGTCCAATAATGACAGAGGTTCACCTGTCTATACATGCTATTTTTTTAAATGATTCTTCAGTATCCAAAGGCTTTAAGTCAACAAATGTTCTAAGCTGACAACGTAGCAGTTAAACGGAAAGGGGCATTTTTCTTGCTCCTATACGTCCTTAAAAGTTTCAGTTAGCCTACATACCTTTAAGAGAAAATACAGCAAAAATCATGGTACACTATGCATCTACAGATTGCAAATGTGTAAATCTGATCTCTAATGCTTACAGTACAGGGAGGGGGAAAAAAATCATTTTTCTAGTGGCTTGCTGTCTAAAACGATGAATTAATCACTTCTGGGATAATTATGGAAGTTCCCTTCTGTAACAAAACAGTAGTGTTCATACAGCACGGTATGTAACAGGAACTGCAGAAGAAACTCATCTATCCAAGCACTGTGTGGATTCATTGAGACTGATTTATCAGTTTTAATTCATCTAAGCTCAAAATCATCTCAGCTCTCACAACATATGAGAAATTACTTTTATTTGGCTCCAAAATAAAACATTAATTCAGGTCAGTTTTTCTTGAGATTTGACAAAATAGTTTTATGACCTCATCAAGACTCTCTAAAATAAAAAGGAAAAGGACACTTCACATTATTTCCAGCAGTGCCTATGTTGATACCAGAAGTCATGGCTAAATTTTGTTAAGCTTATGAAATCCCATAGGAGCACTACACAAGTTAGTAGTAGTAAATATAGTTATTCTGTATACCAAACTACACAGAAGTACTTCGATTTAGTTAGATTAATTCAGGTTTGATAACATCAAAATGTCTGCTCGTTTTGCTGGTTATACACGGTTTCTGCCAAGGTTTAAAGAGGTATTAGAGACTTAAAATACAAGCTCCAGTTCTTTTGCTGTTTTTACTCTCTGGTACCAGCTCCCAGGTGTCTCTAGGTCACCAACAACTGAATGTCCAGATATGTACACAAAATTTAATTCATTAATTAACTACAGACTTTAACATAAGAAGAAAAAACATTATATTAATTGCAAACAAGAGTGAATCAATACTATTTTTTCCCCCAGAGAGTTTTATACTATTACTCTACTTGTTTACCACTTGAGGTAGCAATTACTCTCAGGAATTATAAAACAAAAAGGTAAGTCACTTCAGTTCAATAGACAATTCATATTACATGGAACAGTAATTCATACTTCAGCACATATGAAATCTCTTACTTCTGGGGTTTTCCTTCCCCATTTTTGCCAGCTAAACACAGGATACAGACTATGAAAAATGTAAGTCAAAACTGTTTTTTTAAGCTCAAATATTCACAATCCAACTATAAAATTTACAGTATATAGAACTTTCCTATAAGGCATTTAACATTATTGATCCCAAGATGTGCAAGCTAAATATAACAATGCTGTGTTCATCCTACTCACCCATGGATTCTCCTAATGGTGCCTTTTGTCAATATTACATAGTCTCTATAGACACAACATCTGTAGAAATAACCATGTTGTTCCAGGAAGAAAGTTACTACAGGAACAGCAGTTAGAACAAATAGTCTTGAATTAGGTCTCCTGAATTTTATCCCTAATTATACCACAGTGTGTTACCTACTATAAAGCATTTAATTGTCTCTCACTTGGATTGAGGATGAGTACAGTAACATTTACATGCAATATATCCATATGAATCATATACACATGTGCATTTTTCTACATATTTATCAACATCACAGGTTTGTTACCAAGTTCTTGTAATCAGTATCCTTGCGTAAAGTTCCTATGCAGACGTATAATTATTACATTAACCAAGAAATATTATACACAATGATTGAAGTTCCACGTAAAAAAAGTTCATTTCCATTTGCTACATTAAGTATATGAAAGAGCACGACAAAAACTGTTGTGTCAAGTTCTGACTTGGACCATGACTTCCATCACTAATTCAAATCTTTTTTTTTTTTTTTTTTTTAAATAATATTGCAGTCCCAATGCTCTATCCTGTATTGGTAATAAAACACTGATAATCATGTGCTGTCACCATTTTGCTATTTATGTGGTGGCATTAAGCAGCCATAAGCAACAATAACTGTTGTTGCAACTGTCTGCTGGACTCTATGTAATAAAATATTTTTCTACAGAAAATGTCCTAGGCTGATTTACTCATGCTGCCTTGGCTCTGGATAACTAAAAATAATAATAAAACCAAATATCATTATTTCATTAGTGCAATGAGGAGTACATAGCAGGTCTCAGCAGATGACAGGGTGGTCACAGGACTTTGGTTCAGCTGCAAACCCAGCTGCAGCACACTTGTGTTTACTTGGAAAATACCATTTAACACACCAAAAGTGTAGTGACCCACGGGGGACCAGCAAGTGACGAGTCATCAGAAAGTGATCTGTTTACACAGATGCTGGAGAACATCAAGAGCTGGCTTTGACTGGTTTCAGTGACAGAAAACCCTGAGTGCAGAAGGGCCCTAAAGGCAGAAAGCAGAACCTGCAGAGTACAGTACTTGAGAGCTTTTTTGTACACAGAGACCCTGATGGCTTCAGTCCAACCCTTGGCTCTTTGACCCACCCACCCCTGACTCTACCTTGACCCCCATATTCTAAACTCAGCCGTACTCCTTGCACACCACCTCCACTTGCTGCTGCCCTCGAAGCCTCATCAACAGAGCTCACCAGCTACTTTCTGTGGGTATCACGTCACATGCAGACAGCTAGGTTTGGGGTTTTTTTGTAGTTTATCTGGGCAGTTAACTTATCTGAAAGTCTTAAGCGATAGCCAGTCTAATAGATCTGAACATCCTATTCACTGGAAAATCTACAGGATTGCTTTCAAGTTCTAAATCTTGATGAAAATGCATTTGGCAAACTGATTTAGATTAAGCAGTGATCTGAGTGTCTGAGACATTTTCTTGACACAGAATCTATTATTATCAGGTCCTTGGGGAAACCTGAAGGAGACCAAAACCCCCACATCTTTGTCTCTCATCTCCAGACCTTAATGCTTCTTGATGGGCACTGCAACATAGCAAATTGTCTCAATATAGAAGAGTAAATCCGTGAAACCAAGGCATGCTTCATACAATAAACAACACAAAACCACTGACTTTCTATATTTAAGTTAGCTTCCAGGTATTTAGCAGAAGAATTCACTATTCAGCTCTGGTCTTGAAACATTTTTCCTTGGTACTATCATTTTGACATTCTGTTTTGAATTAACTCCCAAGGTGTATTGATTCCTTTTCTCTTTTTGGTCTGAATTTTCCAGATTAGGAACTGTTCATTTCTACTCTCAAGTCAAAGCTTAAAATACTACTACTACTACTACTATTACTGTCAGCTTCTTCCCAAACTCCTCAACTATAAGACTTATAGTACCTACTATTTCAAACGTGTGTCTAGGTTGCATATGATTTTAGAAACAGTTGCCATTATTGCAGAACTTATTTAAATACACAAGCACACGAATGCACACATATATGTATAAAAAATAAAATATTTCAAACTCAAAAGACCTGCACTAAAGGAATATTAAGGATGTAATACCAAGTACTCAAAACCTAGGCAAAATGCCTTTATTCAGTTCTCTAGACACTATCAGTTCTTAATTTCACAAAGGTACATTTTATTCCTCTCCCGCAGGATGAGTGCTTCATCCAGTGTGTAGTGTGGGACCATACGACATGAATGAATCAGGGCTGAGTAGTGAAGGTTGCTGTCCGTGCCTCTTTTGTTGCCAATGCTGCAAGGAGTTAATAAATGGAGTCGGAGACAGACGGAAGAGAAATGAGGGTTTGATGGTGAAGACAATTGAACGCTACTCTGGAGAATTGGATTGCATCCCCATCTCTGCCATCGAGCTCCACTGTGATGCTGGGCAAACATTTCACAGATGGATACTAAATTGTGTCTTTCTCATTTCCTGCATTCACAGTGGGCAACACCTGAGGCCAGATTTACAGAAGTGCTAAGCATTCAAACTGCAACTGTATTGGACTGAAGCGGTTTTCTGAATGGAAACACTGCCGTAAAAACTTGATACTTCTGAAAATTCAGATCATGACTCTTCAAACAAATGTTTGCTTGACAATTTTGGTCATAATCTCCTGAAGAGTCAATTGTATTTCTAAAATAGAGATAAAGCAATAACTTCCCTTTGGGTATGGTTAGGATAAATTCATTAAAGTTTATGCAGCACTTCAAGACCATGGCCCTCTAACACAAAATTCCAACTACAACACTGATAATGATGATGTAGAGTATTTAGTGAGAAGTCGCAATGAGGTGAACTAAATACAACATTCAGATATACATCGGAGGGGAGGATTAAAAGTTCAACAAGTACATGCACTGAACAACTGACAATTTCCTCACTATGTAAGACTTCTGAGAAAATAATGCGTGACTCCACAGGAAAAACTGTTTTACAATATAACTATATACAAAAAGGTAATGGATTACTGATAGAAGGCAATTTTAATTCTGATATCTCCTATCTTTCAAATATTTGATCTTTGCAATCTTAACATTCAGATTTTCTGACACAATTTGTACTTGAATGAATGCATATACATTATAGAAAGATTTCTGACAAATTTCATAACAGTTTGAAACTGTTACCTTGACAACTAAATTTAAACAGATCAGCTGGCTGCAATCTTGACTCTTTCTTTCTGAAGTTGTGTTGAAATTTAGCTTTTCAATATTCCTCAATATCCTTTTGCTCTGAAAATGAAAATATACCACAGAGTGCAGCAATAGGGTTCCTATGAGATTATGGGCAATTTCTGTCCACTGTTGTTGTACACTTCAAAAATCAGGCTGGCTGATAGTAGAAGTCACACAGGTTTCCTGTTCTCATCTAGTCCACTTGAAGCATTATGTCTGAAATTAGCCATACCCCCAATTCACACTGAGCAACAGGTATGGCAATTTTATCTCTATTTTTCAAACTTTGCCACTAAACTCTATTACTTTTCTCTTTACAGTTCGTGCATGCTGTCTTTCTGCACCGACGTTCAATAAATTCAAGATGAATGTTCCATGGCAGGGCTTATCCTGATCCCGTTGATGCACTTAGCTATACCTTGGCCTTCCTCTTTTCCTTTTATCATCAAATCACAAATTGGAGCCACCTCAAGGCTGCTCTAAATTGTGCTCAAGTGCGACAGAGTAAACAAATCCCTTCCAGACTCTGGGATTTACCCTAGCCAAATTTTTTTCCCCTCCCCCTGCTCCCCAAGGTGTCCTCTTACACGTATTTCATATTGCAGGCTGCAAAAAGGAGTGAAATAAGACAGCTCTCCTGGCACGATGCCACCAAGGGATTTTCTTCCCTCTAGCACACTCCTTGGGCAGTAAGCTCTGCCAGCTGTCCTGCTGCTCCTATCCGCTGGAACAGCGCAAAGCAGCATGAGAGAAGACGGAAGATCTAGGCCATGATATCTTTTTAAAAAAGCCAAAACTCCCTTTCTGCATTTCGTATTCAGGATGTTTCAGATTACTGCTTTTAAAACCATAGCCTCAGGTTGAGAAAAAAAGTGTTTTGTGTTCCTCCCCTTTTCCTGCAATAGGCTAAAGTTTAGGAACTTAGAGCTCACAAGTCAATGGGTAATTATTAGCAGATAATGAACACAGATTTGCTAGAGATGGTTAAACAGCTGTCAATCTGTCACCAGCAGCAAGAAATACCATCAACAGTTCCTACATCTAAGGCATGTTTTGAATGTTTCTGTAAAGAGCTTTCTTCCTGTAGAAAGAGAACCATGGTTATTTACATGCTGCTTATGTCTAAATAATTACATTTGCAGGCTATTTTAAATAATATCAGGAAACTTCTATTAAAAACTCAACAACCTAAATTTCTGCTAATAGTGGTATTCACCAAGTGACAGTTTCTGAAGAAGCACTTTGTGAAGAACTGTCAGCTTTCATTTGAGTTTTGCATTAGAAGGATGCATTTGGAACGATAAACTGTAAACTACAGCAAACTGGAACAAAATTTCATAAATATTAGTTATATTAACCAAAGCATGATTCCGACACACTTAATGCAAGGCACTCAATCAAGCTCAGCTCTAATTAAGCTCAGCTACTAACCATATAGCTGCCATTGTCAGAAATGGTGATTGCTTTTGAAGCGCTGAGTTAGAACTGGAAAAAAGTTTTAGCATGTGGTATGTCATGTGGAAAGGGAAATCCTTGTGGCTTGGATACACTGTGAAAAGGAAACCCATGTGGCTGAGAAACACTGAGCAATGCTATTAAGATACAGCTCATGCATGTTTAAACTTCAATCCAAATCACTTGCATGCAATTTCTTGTCCATGGCTTGATGTAGTCCTCATTACACCCTTCCGCCTTTTGACCAAGTTGTGCTCAGCTGAAGTCATGCACTGAGCAAGTCTTTGATACATTGATATTCTGGCCATGGAGGTCCGCATTTGCCAGTGGCAATGCTGAAAAAAACCCATCAGGCAGATAGATGTATTTCACTCTGAAAGGAAAAACTTCAGTAAGAGGCAAACCAGACATGCTGCATACTATTCTGAGTTTGCATTTGGTATCTGCCTAACTCTCTACACACCTAGAGACCACAAGCCACGTAGAAGAAGCAAGCTGACTTTACAGATAACCTTTTTTATCAAAGGGCAAGACCTGCACACTTTGATTCATTTCCCATTCAAAATGAATAATAATAATTAAAAAAATAAAAATCAAGGACTGTACTGTAGTATCAGCTATTTTAAGACAATTATCTCTAGAGGAAAATGGAATGATGGATGTACTGGCAACAAGTCCTCCTCAGATCTACGCACACTTAACAGCAAAAGTGGCAACAGATCCCCAGCTTCACGATTCCATCTGCAGCGTTTCAAATTCTTGTTTGTGCTCCTTACAGAGAGACATGTGGAAGTGCCGTTCTCATCTATCAACCCTAGTAGCCTGCACCATAAGCTTTCATAACACAGTGCCCAATCGCCTCTATTTACCACAGTTTAGTCCTGGAGTAAATGCTATTTCTTTTGATTTTTTTTTTTTTAAATGTTAAATATACTTAGTTTTAGCTTAATCTTCATGTTTGTGACAGTAGACTTTGATCCACTTCATAGATGTCTGTGTTGCATCTATGAGAACAGGGCAAAACTACCTGAGTCAGTACACCCACATACATTAGCTTTAGTGTAGTAGAGTGTTGCTACAGCTGTACTTTCTCTAGTGCTATCTTGTCTTCATTTACTTAGAATTTAAAATTTTATTCCAATCCCACATTTTAAAATAAGAGCCTGAACTTTCCTCATAGCTTTCCCCATTTAGAACTGTAGTTCTGTATCACCTTTAGGTATTTCTGCCTGGCTACATGAAGGATTTATCTAAATTCCTTCTGGCTGTCAAAATCTTACAGCAACAACTTCCCTTGACGTTATTTCCTTCTATGCTGAGCTTCCATCCTATGAAGATAAACGGGGCATACAAGAAATTGAGGCCAGACATGCATGCAATCAAATTATAATTGTCTTCACATGCACTATAGCCCTTATTTAAGTCACAGTTCTTTCCCAGATGAAAACCACCCTTCTCAGGGCAGAGGTTATTTGCTGAGGCTTCACACCGTGCTAGCACGTTCCTACCGCTTTTTTCTCTTGCTCCAGTCACTGGAAAAGGGAGCTGCTGGGCAAAACAAGCTCAGACAAGTAGAGAATATGAGCGTATGAGCAGAGTTTGCATCCAGCTATATCCCCCAAATTCTGCAGGACTTCATATTATTTCCCCCCAACATGTTTTGCTTTCCGACCAGAAGACTAGAAATCTGCAGTTCAAACTTGAAGTTTTTTGTTAAAGCAAACCAGAACTGCACACTTAAAAAAATCAAGTCACACACAATAACAAATTACTTCAGACTCACAAGGATGCAGCAATGTTGTATACTTTAAATGCAATAGCAGCACACCTCCATAGTACTAGATACTTTTTAGACATATTTTAATGTAACCTTTCTAGATTAACTTTCGTTGTCAAGTTTATTCACCAAAACATTGTTTCCAGCCAGTGAATTTTCACAACAAAATATCACCTTCCAATATGCTCTCTCCACCAAACCATACATCACCAACTCATTACTAACCAGCACAAGCTAAAAAGAAAGTAACCAAAAAATCTGCTGTATGTGGAGTCTTAACATAGCCATTTTGGAGTCCTCACACACTTTTTGGCAGGAGTGTTGATCTGCTGGAGGGTAGGAAGGCTCTACAGAGGGATCTGGACAGGCTGGATCAATGGGCTGAGGCTAACTGTATGAGGTTCAACAAGGCTAAGTGTCAGGTTCTGCACTTGGGTCACAACAACCCCATGCAATGCTACAGGCTTAGGGAAGAGTGGCTGGAAAGCTGCTTGGCAGAGAGGGATCTGGGGGTGTTGGTCGACAGCTGACTGAATATGATCCAGCAGTGTGCCCAGGCGGCCAAGAAGGCCAACAGCATCCTGGCTTGTATCAGAAATAGCATGGCCAGCAGGACCAGGGAAGTCATCCTTCCCCTGTACTTGGCACTGGTGAGGCCGCACCTCGAGTACTGTGTTCAGTTTTGGGTCCCTCAGTACAAGACAGACATTGAGGTGCTGGAGTGTGTCCAGAGAAGGGCAACAAAGCTGTTGAAGGGTCTAGAGCACAAGTCTTATGAGGAGCAGCTGAGGGAACTGGCATTGTTTAGCCTGGAGAGAAGGAGGCCCAGGGGAGACCTTATTGCTCTCTACAACTACCTGAAAGGAGGCTGCAGCAAGGTGGGTGTCAGTTCTCTTCTCCCAAGTAACAAGTAATAGGATGAGAGGAAATGGCCTCAAGTTGCACCAGGGGGGGTTTAGATTGGATATTAGGAAAGATTTCTTCACCGAAACGGTTGTCAAGCACTGCAACAGGTGTCTCAGGGAAGTGGTTGAGTCCCCATCCCCGGAGGTATTTAAAAGATGTGTAGATGTGGTGCTTACGGACATGGTTTAGTGGTGGACTTGGCAATGTTAGGTTTACAGTTGGACTTGATGATCTTAAAGGTCTTTTCCAACTTAAATGATTCTATGATTTTAACCATGAACCTGTGTGCTCTGCTGTCTAGGCTCTCATGTTTGCACACAGAAATGACACAACACTTGAATATAAACTTTGTTGGCAAGAAGATCTCATCACACTAAAATTAATAGAATTTCCAGAGCAGATAGAAAACAATAAAGCTTGACAACTTTTTTTATTTATTTTGAGTTTGCATCCTCAGGAAATGAAGCATAACAGTATTTATGTCGATATTTCATGTTCTATGTTCATTAAGATTCAAGAAATCATGTTTCCCTGGCAACCTGCATTGCTTTGCCTCCACAGGTTGCTTTAGTCTACCATCACCTTGGCACCTGCGACACAGCATGACCAGTACAACTCGGACAGAGGTGTGCTCGCTTGCGCCACTAACCAAAACAGCCGCTGACCTTCAGCTGGCTGCAGAGCCCACCACCAAAGGACTGGGGCTCTGAAGCCTGACCTTGCCTTCTTGGTGGAAGCCCAATTAATTTTCACAGATCTTTCCCACAGCTTCAGGTTGTCAAACCACACAGCGCCAGGCTGGGTTAAACTGCCTCCAAAGAGACAGCAGCTACAGCTACAGGCCAGCGCTCTCATACAGCTGGCAGTCTATTTAAATGAACTGATATTCAAGAGCTGAAGGGAGGGCATTTGAGAGAGTGACAGACAGACACAGGGTGAAGTCTTTGGCTTCCAGAGGAATTGCTGTAATGTGTCTGAGCAGGTGGTAACAATGAGAAGGAAAACCTATAAGAAACATATGAACTTAATTTCTATCACAAGTCGTTAATAGTAGCTGAGGCACAAGCCCTTTCACAGCTGAACTGGCATTTGGATTGATCAGTATTGACAGCTTGTTTACCGGGGAGGTCTCAAAACTAGAAGTGCTCACCAAGTAGCTTAAGCTTCTTCCTTCCATCGCAGGGAAAATACAGCGAGGGGGAGGCTAGCTCCTCACACTCTGCTGCTGCAAGAGGAAAAGAAAACCTTTTACTTTCTAGTTTTGCATTGAATTTAGAAAATTTGACTTGCTAATCTTTTATACGTTGACATTCTTTCATCTTCCTGAGAGATAAATATTTTTAATCAGGCAATTCCCTTCAGGATAACAATGATTCAAATTACACTGATGAGTGATATCAATCAGTTATTAGGCATGAAAAATGTGTATATCAAAGCCTAACAACATTTATACTAACAAAAGTGCAAAGCTTTTTTTCCCTCCCTAAAAAAAAACAAACCTCTAATAGTTTTCTTATATACTCGAGGGTTTTTTTTCTTCAAATCCAGCAGTTAACTGGTGAGTTCTGTTGGCAGTAGAACATTATTAAATGTGGAATTAATCAAATTAATGGGAGATACCATGCCATATTCCTGCAGATATATAGAAGAAGATGTTTTCAAAGGCTGCTTTTTAAAATGGAAAATTAACATTAAAATGGCACTGTTGACTTTAAAGCCCTAGACAGGGTTGCCTTTACTTCCCCATTATTTTGCCAGATATCCATCTTGACTCAGGCAGTGTCTGCCTTTTAAGGATTTTAAATGATCAGCATGTCAGGCCTTCTCCCCGGGGAGTTCAGGCACAGAGCTCTTCGCCTGTCTGTTCCTCATCCTAGGAGTCGAACTGTGACCCTTGCTGCAGAGAAGGCAACTTCAATAAAACAGGACATCTATCAAAGCTGCTCATCACTCAGCTTCTTCATGCAGCAAGGCAAATGCCTGGACCACACCACCATGAGGTTTTTATTAGCAAACAACATGCCACGCAACAGGCTGGTCCAGGGCACCTTAGCTATATCTGGCCATTTCACAAACCAGCTAGGAATGTGTAGCAGGACACTGCAGAAGATGTTGTAATGCGGCAACAGTGATTTCAGGCAGAACCTAGGGAGAGTATAACCACAGGCCTTGCTTGTAGAGACCCGTGTGTTAGCATGAGTAACCACTACATAACCCGTGCATATACCATGATTGTCTTTAACCTGTTCCTATGGAGACACATAAGAACGAGCTGCTCTCAGCAGACCTTGGCGGCTGCTGGACAAACTTAGCTGATGAATTTGTAAGGAGCCTGTATGTGGTTCCCACCTAGTCCATGTGCATGACACAATATACATACCTTGTCTTACCTTTAGATTAAGCAGCATACCTATACATAACATTCCTTTATCCAAAAGCAGAAATGATGAATACGTTTGTTTACTTCTAAGAAATTCCTGTGAAACCTCCAAATACCACAATGTCAACAAACTTCACCATGGACAGGATCTGCATAGCGTGATAAACTTGAAGGGGTTTGTCTGATGTTGCAATAGCCAAGGTTCCCAGCATCAGAAGGGACTTAAGCTTGCTATCACTTTTCACACTACTCTTAACATCAGAAGTGACATAAAATTGCTACCACCTTCTCTGTTATTGCTATCACCTTTTCCACTACTTCCACTCTTTACTCGATAAACTCATTAATCAACCTCAAGTGTCCGTTCCTTTCTTCTTGAGATCCCAAAAGAACCTGCACACCCTCTGTGAAAAAAATAATTCATTATGTGTATCCAGCTATTCACATGCTTCTGTCAGCTACCATACTTCCTTAAGTCAGGAGGAAAAAAAGAAAGAAAAAAACCCGAACTCTCATTAGCCAAACCATTTGTTTTGAGAACAACACAAGGACTAAGATCTATAACACAGGGCTGCAAAATCAAGTGCCAGACCTGTTCTTTCCAGCTGTGCTCAACATGGTCTGCTTTCTGCATGGGACCAACATTAGGAGTCTGATCTAAGAGGCCACTTGTGCTTCACCTACTGTTCACAAAAGACTTGTCCCTCCCCATCTCCACAGTCGTCAGTAAGAGCAAAATTTTCCATGAAAAACCAGCTTGTCCATTGCCATTATTTTAAGCTCCCTCTCAAGAGAAACAAAACTGAATGTTAGATCTCCAGCAAAGAAAGGAAGACATCTTAATTGGAGTTCACAAAAGCGTCTGAGTAGAAGATGAAAACAGCAAGAATCTACAAAAAATGACATTCTGAAAGTAAGCCAGGAAGCACATTAAATATGCAAACAACTCCCTATAGAAGGGCAATAAGGGACAAATAATGCTCATGTAGATTGTTACAGTAAAATTAATTCATTTTATAAACAGAAAATTCATATCAGTACTGAGCAGTATAAACACCTAAAGCAAAGAAAGATGCAGATGCAAATTATGGCATAACGTCTTCTTTACGGCTACTTTCTTTGTCATTATGGAACTAAGCATATTGTTTAGCTGCTGGTTGCAGGAGTCATTTTTACAAAACAATATTTGTTTTATGCACAATACATCTGGTGCTGAAGATAAAAATTCAAAATACAAAACATACAATGAAGATATTTTGCTTAAGTTAACACAGTCATTTGAAACATCCCACCTTCATAAAGAAAACCAGAAGAACTTCCAAGTTTAATTGTCTATGCAAAAGATACGTAAGTTAACAGATTTCTCACAAACCATAAATCAGAAGGTGTTGTTCAAAGGAAGGGTTTTGGCATGGAGAAGTAGTAAAGATAACTACCAAAAATTCTTGCTCAGAAACATTTTAACCTAGAAGGAGTGCAGAAATACAGAAAATGAAATCCTGTGCACAAAGTTCATTTCCCAGCAGTGGGTAAATGCCTAATCCAAATTGATTCTGGCCAATATTTCATGCTTTAATCAACAAATATATGTTTCAGAAAGCTATCTGGGGGAATTATTAAAAAAAAGCAAAACGTAACAAAACATGGGTCCTGATCTGATGCCATGAAGGCTATTCATTAATGCTGCAACAGATGGTTAATCTGCAGACTTAAAATATGTCAACTTCATTTAATTAAAAGTCAACATTATTATAATATTGCCATCATAAAATCAGGTTCTGACAGCATGCCAAATTTTACTGCTGTTTTACTTTCAAACAGAAACTTTTTGATGAAGAGCAACACGCTCACCACTTCTGTGAACATTCACGTCACAATAAACACAGAGCAACTTCTCCTGGGGGCTCCCTCCTGCAGTGGCTCTGCCACGCGCAGCAGGATTTTGATACATCTACTCCTATACTCCGTAGCATTTCAGGCTGCAGCAGGTTCTGGAGCTGATACAGATACACTACTACTGGTACTCAAGCTAACTGGTTTTGTGTCAGATCACACAGCTCAGCCATCACCCTGTAATTTGCAGTGTAAATAAACAGCAGTGGGTCTAACTGTAAGTGAGGTGTGACTCATTGTAAGGGTATTGATAGCTGGCTTAAGTTATTTGTAAGGAACTCAACACAGGAATGCATCCGACAACAACTAATACTCATTCTTTAATGACACATGCCACCAAAGTAAACTGGCATTGAGGCATGAGGTGTAACTACTAGAGCTGGCTGTTAGTACTGGATAGAGCAGTCATTACAAAACACCACACCACTAAAGTCATCCCGATCTCAAGTCCATTACATGACCCAAGTTTTGCCCAAGACTTCTCAAATATTTCATTAAGGAACACCCCAATTCATCCCCTAATATTTCTGAACTTAAAATCCCAGATGGCAAGGACTGTACCATTGAGGGACTTCAGCCTGTGCTGCACCTATAAGCTCTGTAGGAGTTTTCTCTCGAAAACCACTGCTCTTTGTGCAGAAGCCTCCACATCTCAATGGGAGAAGAGTATGAGCCTCAGGGCCTGGCACAGGGCAAGCACTTGGCACCCACCATTACCAGAGCAGAAAGGAATCAAATCTTTATGTGCAGGCCCTGGTGACAGCTGGTTAGGGGTTGCAAACCCTGCTATAAAAGTGATAGAGAAAGAGACGGGAAAAGTCCCATCTGGTTATGGACTACTTCTATGCTCTGAGATTTGGTGCAAACCAAGTTCTGTTCATAATATGAAATACCGTCTTACTGGCTTGGATTAATTTGTCACTGTCCCAAGAATAAGAAAATAAATTTAATACTTTTATCTGGAGGAAAACCAAAGCTTTCTTTTTTTTTTTTTTTTTTTTTTTTTAACTAACAAAAAAACACCCAATAGTTCTTAAGTATAACCCCCCCATATGTCACTGACCCACAAATATAAAGTGTAAGTAACAGCAGCACTAGGACATACTGGCTCAGGGGCCAGAGTATGAGAGCTTATTTTTATGTTCCAAGAAAATACCTATAGGCAGTCTTTTAAAACCATTACAAGTCCGTGGTCTGCAGAGAGACTGTGAAAAAAATTCAGAACGCTGTTTTGCTGTATGTTCCCAGACATCAAACAGGGAGCTAAATTCCTGACAGTTGCATCTGCATAATTACCCAGCAGCCGTCTAACCCTTCGCTAGCCCCTATGGACAGTTTCACAGCTGCTACTGTTCTGAGCAGCGGAGCTGGACAAGAGGTCGGAGAGGAGGACAGAGCCAATCACCCAGATGCCACGGTTGGAACCAAGCAGCCAAAGCCTATGTTTTGCAGCTCCTAAGCACACCTCGTATTTGAATGCAGTGTCTGAATTTAATCAACACAGCAGGCAAACACATGTGGACAAATTCATCACTGCTCCAGTAAGAGGGTGTACAATGACAATGAATAATACCGTATTTACACATGCCTCAAAGTATTAAAGGACGCTAAGCAGAACTTGGTAGATGCTACCGAAACTTGTTAGATACTAACTTCTTATTTACATTTTAACAACTGTGTCTTTTCCTCCAGAGTTTTTGAAGCTTACTCCTTGGATGCATGGAATAACAGTGACAGACATGCTCTTATTAAAAATATCAAAACAAAAAATGTACTAAATTCTTCAACGCTGAAGAGAGAAATGGGCTGCAGTGTTGTCTTAGCAATTGGTATTGGTTCTTATTTTAATTAGAGACTATATCAGCCACTCCAGATGGCAATCCCAAATTTGGATGCCACAAGAAGAAAGTATGAGAGTTACATACATAGGTGGTCAGAATGCAGGCACCAGCAAATGCTGGTATTGCAAACCAAGTGGGAAGGCAGAAGCTGCAGGGAGCTGATGCATTCCTGACTTCTCTTTCCCATGCACCAAACTCACCTTGGGTGAGTTTGCTGTTAACAGCTGTAGAAACATGGCCATGCAAAAGAAGCAGTCTCTTAGATAACCACATCCTAATCCACTTGAAGCAGTAGTATCATGTAGAGATTTTCTATTATTATCAGTGGACACATAAAAACCTCAGTGGAAACCCAATGTACAGATCTAAAGACAGAATATAGGTCTAAACCAAACTTGATTCTAACAACCCCACCCAGCATTCCCCAAAGTCCTATAAAATAGTGGAATTTAATTTGGTCCAACTGTGAGAGAAATATACTTTCTGGTAGAAAAATACGCAGTGAACCCACAATCTCTCTATTGTAGGTTGTGTGCCAAATAGCACAGAATTTCAGTAAACATGATGCCTTGCTGGGTAAAGATGTACTCAACTTTTCCTGATATTCAAAGTAGCAAACCTGGAGTGAACACTAATTATGAGTAATACTGCTGTTTGCACAAAGAAAGCATTTGGGGAAATAGGACTTTTTCATTTTTTGTAATTGAATTTTGAACACTGTGATTTACTTCAGTGTAAGAAGTCATCAGCCAGTTTTAATGGCTTAAAGTATTTTTTTTCTTTTTGATCAATATAGGGAAAAAATGATAGTTTTCATACAGATAGCAAATGTTTACACCAAAAACCTCACTGAGATCAACTACCTTAGTAACTCATGCCTGTTGGAGCTGTGTAATGCCCTGACGCTNGGACTTGCTCATAGTCACTCAGAAAAGGACCTTTCAGAAATTTTACTATTTTCTTATGGTTTTTTGAAACTAAAAATCAAGAATAGGTTCAAAGAACTAACATTAAATACGTTCAAATATTTGAAATGCCCAGTACTGCTCAGTGGTAATACACTATCATTCTCACAGCATCTCTCACTAAAGTACTGTGAGTATCAAACTCATACAACTATATATTGTAAGTATGATAAAAAGAGATCATAATCAAAGATAAAACATATGCTGATTACCTGATATTTTTGAATATCACAAACTTCACTTTCTAGTTCAAGTTACTTATTTTAATCCTAACTAAAAATAGCAGACTTGCAATTCCTCTGCTAGTCTGACAAGTAGTCTAGACATGGTTAGATAATAGC
>VYZW01010220.1:0-11117 GCA_013401315.1 Balaeniceps rex
ATTGATCGTGTGGCACTGTCCGTGACTTCCGTGTCTACAGTCAGCAATTTTGCTTTTTCTAGGATCGGTAGAAGTGGTGAAGTTGGAACACTTCACCTGTCTTGAACAAAAAACAGTAAAGGAAAAAGGAAGGTATTATAAGTTGAAGTGTCAGAAACATTATAATTTTATGGTCCTGCCCAGGCTTGGCTCACCCATAAGGTCAAACCAATCAATTGATCAAAAAAAAAGAAGTTTTCTTTTTGAGGTCTGGACAATGCAAGTCTTGTCAAATATACTCATTACAGCCTTTGCCTTTTTTCTTGCTTTATTGGAATAATGCTGTCAAGTTCAGTATGCGATCTACTATAAAAGCCTAGATCCTTCTCTATCAGAGCAGATAACAAGATGTGTTGGTAACAAGCCAGCATCTTGATTATTTCTGACTAAAAGTTGAACCTTGAAGACTCACTTTGTTCATCAGCCAGAGACAGCAACCACAGCCTTCATTTTCTGCTGCAACCTACCAAACTTTGACTCAACTCATACCATGCTTTCTTGTAACATATGATGAGCTCTGTCATGAAGGATTAATTTGTTTCCCACATCTTATCCAGCTCTTTCTTTTCCCTCATTTCCACAACTCTTTACGGATCATATTCACCAAACTTGGGTATGTGTGATATGTTTATAACTTTATCTGAAGATATTCTGTAAGACAGAAGTTCACCACATCACTATACTGCTCTGCTATTTTTGCTTTTTGACTAGGCTGGTATTAGTTTCCTCCACAGATTTTGTCCCTTGATCTGTATGCAGGGAAGAGACAAAGGTGTGTGTCAGGGGCATCAGGCAGTTTAACATCTGTTGCTTGTAAACCAGGTTAGTCAGCAACATATTCAGAGCCTATGAAAGCCAACAGGATCCTCCACAGCTGTAAACCTCTCCGGCAGCAATCGGCAAGAACATCTTTCCATACCCTCTGTGTGGCTGAGATGCAGACTTACCTTTTCAAGAGGTTCTGAAATTCTGCCATGCTAACTGAATGCACCCCATCAGGTTTTAGTTCTTTATTTTTTGTATTTTGTTTTGCAGCAGAGACGGTGAGTATTTCACCCAAAGACAGGCCAGATCAGCCTGTTTCACACAGCTGCTCGTTGAGCGGACATTTATTTAAAACTCTTCCTGTCAGAACAGAATGATCTATTAGTAGCACAAAATGGCACGACGCCCAGAGACAGATTTTGAGAATTTCTGCTTTCATGAACAGGAAGACATTTTCAAGACTAATTTATGAAACAGAGAGCAAAATATATCTTAAAAACCTCTTAACACAGCTATAAAAATATATTGCTTTTAAACACCTATGATGTTACTCAATTAATGGATTGGTATTGCTACTCTCAATTTATAAATTCCGATTTATAAAACTCTCAGCCTGTTTTTTCTACCCTTAGTTTACCCCCTTCTTGTTCTCATGCTCCCCCTTTTATTAACCTCCAGTTTTTATAGATTATTAAAGAAAATCAGGAATGTTCTCTGGCAGCTACACTAAATTGTATTTTAAATAATGTACTGACTTTTCCCCTTAGAGCTGCGCTTCAGCTATTCAGAACTTTGAATAATCTAAGGGCATGTCCATTTTTGTAAAAGTGATGAAATCAAATATGCTAAAATTATGAAATATGTCATTAATTAGTTTCAGACAGAAATTTTTCCGTTATTATTATACAGAATTCTCACTTTTAGTTAATGGTAGTTGGAAAATGGCATTCTGCTTATGAAGAAACTATGATAGTGATATTTTCTAAATATCATATCAGGAAGAAAGCCGAAGTATTCAGATCTCCCAGCTAATAAAACCTCAAAGAAATGTTTGTTTCAAAGACATTCAAATATATCATTTCCATGCAGTCAAACCTTTTGTGAATACTGAAATGCAGATGTATTAAGTAATACATTTAAAATACAATGAAATAAATGCTAAGTACTATATTTAGATGGCCTGATAGAATAATTTTAGACTTTTTTCTGTAAAATGCTATACCAAAATAAACAGATTTCAGTAAGACAGCTGTCCCTTCAGACAACTCTCCAGTGAAAACTATAACCAGTTCTAGTTTCTTCCTCCCTCCTAGTCCATTTGCTTATTCAAAAGATTGAGCAAATCAAAGGGGGGAAAGTTGATTTATTATTATTGTTAATACTATTTTATATTTAGAAACCATCACTTTTAGGAAAAAAAGGATTAGAATGTGAGAGTCTATTGATCCTTAGACATCTGCAATAGCATTTCCACCCTTTTTGTTTAATTTTTTATTTCAAGGAGATGTCCAGGTCATATAAAATTACTTCTTTTCCAGAAATAGCTCAAGTTTGGCTTGGTTTTATAATATTTTTCTCTTTGCCTTTTTTTGCCTTTTAAAAAAAAAAACAACCAAACATAAATCCAACCAATTCTTGGAAAGAAAAGTAGCAGCCTCAAAAGAAAACTGGAGACAAAAAGTAATCTGATGGCTGGTCCGTATACACGCACTCCCACGCAGAAACACACTAATCGTGATCACTAAAATACCATCTGTCAAAAACATGTAATGTAACTCCTAAAGAAGGCCTAATGAGTAAAAAATGGAAAAAAGTTTTCTTAGTGGGCTTTAGTGAAGAAAGACTCATTTATAAATCACTTTCTGGTTTGTGAATTAAGAGGGGAGCTACCACAGTTCGGAGAGGTTTTATATTTTATCCTTAAGCTTTTCAGCACTACAACTTTTTGTGTTGAGTTTCTCCTTCTGAGGCCTCCTTCCCTCCCTCTCTCTCAAGAATTTTCATGTTTTTCTCTATTGGTTCTGTTCTCTTGCTGTTCTTCTCCAGACCTTTCACATACCAGCAGTGGTGAGGCTACTTGCTTCTGTTGCTAACTCACACTATATAAACAATATCCACAGAATCACCTTTTCTCTGAACCTCACAAGCAGACATTTTTTGCACAAATACCATCAAAACCAGAGTTGGAGATCTCAGAAATCAAGTTCAAATCCACTCATGTAACTTCCAATATATTTCTTCTTGTAGTGGGGTCAGAAACTCTGAAGAGGTCCCTCCTAAGTTCCTTAGTCAACACCTGAAACATAAGTGTGTCAGCAAAATGTATGTATGTTCACTTTTTTCCCCTGTTAAACATTCAAAAACTTGCTTGAAGGATGGACCATGCAGTATTATTTACCTCATGTATTCCAAATACAATTCTATTCTATAAAATAAATAAAGACTGGCTTTCAAACAGACAGATGATACAAATAAGGAACATTGGGGTTTAAAAAAATCACATTTTCAATTTCTTTTCTATAAGCATGAGGATAAGAAATGTATTCTTGTTAACATAATAAAATCAAGTATCATTTATACTCACAAGAGTCTAGGATTTTGCTATTTAGGAATGATACTACACAGCATAACACTGTGAGAGCAGTGGAAGAGTTAGGAATGCTAGGCGTCAGTCTGTAGCTTACCGTAACTGGCTTGCCCGACACTTTTTAAAATGGCAGTTCCTCTAAATAAAGATCAGTCTTTTTAAAAGCAAACGAAGGCTATATTCAGATCTCATTTAAAGTAGTAGCAATCTAGGAGAAATCCATCAATCAAATTTAACCTTATCCCTATTTGCTGCTGTATTTATAAAAATTTCTTAACATACATCAGCTACTCTAAATCTACTCAAAATGCAGGCTATTAATTTTCTAAATTATTTATACAGATTTGGTTGTATTCTTTTACTAGTTTTCCCTTAACTGTATTTCCTATTTATGCGTGGGCTTTTTTCTTCCTACATTGTTAAAGCTGTGCATTTTCATAATACAGAAACTTTCAAGTGGCAAGGTGATACATAGACTACTTGGAATTTTACTTTTTAGATGCTTATCTTGAGGAGGAATAAACAGGAATGAAAAATAATATTCCAAATCTGGAATAATTTCAGAATTTTCCAGTTGATCTTTTGTTTACCAATATGTGATCACAATGCTGCTGGGAGTGGATGGAAAGTAACAGAGAAAAATTCCTCTAAAAAAAAAAAAGGGTTATAAGAAAATGTAAGTTCCAGTGATCAGATTCATCCAGAGATGAAATAAATACCAATGCATTGCAGAACTCATAAATTTTAGTCCTCAGGGCTTGCTGTTACTTCTTGCCTTCTGCTTTCTGAATATTGATAGCTTATGTTTTCCAGCTTTTCTCTGAAACAATGAGCTACAAAACTAAACATTTTTTTTTAAAAAAGGATGTTCTTAGTCACATGACTATAAAATGAAGCTTTAAGGAAAACGTTAATTATCTCAGACTTGTGAAAAAAATCTGAACAGCTGAGATCACTGAACCTGCACTCATTTTGAAAGCATTCTTAAACTCTAGGTCTATTACTTCAAATGTATAAATATATTCATTATAATTTCCTATCTTATGCTCTATTAATCCAATAAACTAAGCTGAAACAGAGTAGCACAACAGTACTCCCAATAAACATACAAACACAAACTGTTTCAGAATACCCTCTTTTGCACTGGCTGAAGAATCAAATGTGCCTTGTCAAACACTTGGGGACTCAACAGATCAAAAATTTGGAGATGTGAAAGGAAAGAGTGAAGGGACAGCCCCACAAGATGTGGCAGTTACCCACACTTACCTAAGTGCTCTACAAACACACTGTGAAACAGGCACTGCTCACAAACACACACCATTCAGATAGGCTGTGCATCAGACACAAGGTGTTTTTTTAGCTGCAAAACAGTTGTTCTTAGGCTCCTAATACCACAACTGTGAATCTGTATATTTATGACTATTCTGTAGTATTAAAAAAAAAACAACCCAAGAACAAATCGCACACATGCACATGGTGGCTTCCAGCCTGCAACAGTTCACTGGCCATGCCCTCACTGGCTATAAGCTCTTCATACACACGAAGCCCCAAATGCCAGCGAGAGCCATGCGTGGCCTCCTGGGATGGGACGGATCAGCAGCTCTGACACGGTGTCGTGGTTTCAGCTGGGAGAGAGTTAATTTTCTTCCTAGTAGCTAGCATAGTGCTGTGTTTTGGATTTAGTGTAAGAAGAATGCTGATAACACACTGATGTTTTGGTTGTTGCTAAGTAGAGCTTACACCAGTCAAGGACTTTCTTTTTCAGCTTCCCATGCTCTGCCAGGTGCACAGGGAACTGGGAGGGGGAACAGCCAGGATAGTTGATCCAAACTGACCAAGGGGCTATTCCATACCATATGACATCATGCTCAGTATATAAACTGTGGGGAGTTGGCCGGGGGGAGCAATCGCCGCTCGGGGACTGGCTGCGTGTCGGTCGGCGGGTGGTGAGCGGTTGCATCACTTGTTTTCTTTTCCCTGGGTTTTGTTTGTCTCTCTCGTTCTCCTTTTCATTACAATTACTATTGTTATTATTATTATTACTATTATTATTATTATTATTATTTTTATTTCAATTATTAAACTGTTCTTATCTCAACCCGTGGGTTTTTTTACTCTTGCCCTTCCGATTCTCTCCCCCATCCCACCGGGGAGGGGGAGGGTGAGCGAGCGGCTGCGTGGTGCTTGGTTGCCGACTGGGGCTAAACCACGACACACGGCACAGCTCACCCAAATGCCTTGGCACCATCGTCCCACTCACCTCCAAGGAGGCTCCTAGCAGAGCAGCCAATCTGACCTGCTGCTTGTGTTGCCCTTGTTTTATTCTCCTTGTCCCTGTTGGGACAGTTCACAGGTTGAATGTCACAACTCTATTTTGGTCCCTACATAACAGCATAAGGTCTCTCAAACCAGAATACTTAGATGTTGCAAGCAGTTTCCAATATAAACATAAGAACAGGACTGGAGGGAAAAGGGAGATTTTTGGTTCTCTTCTGGTTTAAAGTAAGAGGGAAGGTGTGTGACACTGAGCAAACACCCAAATAAATGTATTAAACCTCTGTAAATTCTTCCAAGAATATAACACAACATATAACACTAACAACATTTTTAAAACATGGCACTGAAGTAATAAAAAGTCATATTTCTTTTAACATATAAAGCATTTTGCTTTACAAGACAGTTTCCAATTTCCATCTCCAAACAATACAGCTTTCAAGTTGAGAATATTTGAGCTGAATCTCCTCTTAACCTCACTAAAACAACTGCAGTGAATCAAATCACAGTGAAACTTTATGTCTTCCCATGCAGGTACATAGCTCAGACTGAATGCTGTAGGAATTGGACAAGCTCAGAGACAGGCCATACTCAGCTTCTTCAGCTTGACTATGACCACAGCTGCACTGTGTACTTTGGACAAGCATGAAAATCTCAAAGGGAGAAAGGTTTCTTTTGCATGGGCTGTAATTTCCATGACTCATGGGTAAATCAGCTTGCCTATACTTCTTCAAAGAGTGCAAGCTCTGTAGCCTTCCATTTCTTGTCTGCTCATTTGTGTGGCTACACATCTGTTAAACTGTTCCTGAAATCAAAGGCATTCAATGCCTAAAACTAATATTCTTGACCATGAATAAATATAAGAATGCAGGTTTTCACCACAAAAAAAAAAAATTTTTATAAAGTGCTCAAAATAAGTGCAGTGAAAGTCCTTCATAAAATAAGTTAAACTGAGTAGTAGCTGAGTTTCTCTGCAGACAAGTCGCACAGCTGCTGTACTCCACTGCAAAAGTTCATCTTGCTTGGCTTCAGTCATCAGAAACATCTCACCAGAAGAATGTGTTGATGACCAGAAAAAAGGTCCAGCTCTTTTTGAAAGCCACTAGATCTGTATCAGGTGATATGATACTTTGCACTTCTAAAAGGAGTTGGTAACATGATTTCCTATTCAAGATGGCATTATCTCTCGTACTGTGACAGTGACAAATACTGAACTTTGGTGCTTCTGCTGGATCGTGGGCTGGGAACTACCATTTTTTTCTAGTTAAAAAAAAGATGTGTTCAAAAGAAATAATGTTATGAAAAGAGAGAGAAGGGCTGAAGATGTACCCAGTGCCCCACAGACTGTATCTGAAGAAACGCTTTTCTTGTGTTGACTAGCAAACAGAGAAGCAATGCTGAAAAGAGAAATTAAACATTTATGAGGAAAAGATGAATGAGCTTCTTAAAAATTACACTAAAGCTGTGCCATTTGTCAGGGTTTTGATGGAATCCTGAGAAAGAGAGCTTAGGGGCTTTGAGTAGCTCGTTATATTAGTTCCNTTCTTCAGACAGTTTTGTCAATCCTGGACTTTGTTCTTCTGCTTAGAAAGGTTTTATTCAGACAGTGTTGCAGGTGGTCCACACTTAAGAGTAAAAGAAACCTCCCAAAACTGTGCAAAAAAGATTAGCTCTGGTTCATATTTTTGCCACAAATATTTTGCCAATATTTTATTTTTTTTCTTTAATAAAACGGGCAATTTAGCCCAGTTTACTGAGTGGTCCCAATACAAAAAAATGGATTCAAATGAAAAAAATTTTGCAGGTACCTAAGCTGAGATAAAGTACAGTTTTAAATTTCAGAGGATATTTTTATTATCTCTAAGTAGGTGACAGCTACTGCCAGGTATAAGAACTCTCTTTCTTCCTCTACTCCAGCCTTCAGTCTTCTTTAACTTTTCTAAGCTTTGAAATGAAGATGTTCTTAATACCAGAGAAAGAGGCTTTGCATATGAAACGAATGATTAAACTCACATGAGACGCATCCATTTTGGAGATGAGGGACTGCATGAAAGAAAGATACACTGTGATCTTTTCCTTCTTGTCACTTTCATATTAAAACAAATGCTGTATCATTATTGGGAAGGGTTTGTCCAAGGTCACTCAATTGTTCAGCACTTACAAGCTGGCAGCCCATCACAGGCAGAAGCGGCACATGTAATCATTATAGATGCTGGCAGTCTCCACCCTCGCTAATGCTACTTGTTCTGTCAGCCAGGCCCTGGCTTGTCACAGGCGAACGTAATTATTCTTTGAGCTGTGCCTCAGATCTTCTGTTGAAGGGAGCTTTTTGATGCTAGACCACAACTAAGTACCAAATGGTGTCATGCCTATTACAGAACATGCAAGTCAACAACTACTGTTTAATTAGGCATAAATCCTCCCATCCAAGCACAACATGAATGCCAAGCCATGTGCTGGGGATGTCTGAAGGAAAGTACCTCGCCTCCTCCCATGTGTGAAGTGGCTGAAGGGCTGCCTTCTTGATGCTGTTGTAGCCCCAAGGAGGGCTCCCTCTTGGATGACGTTGATCCCATCTTCAGTGTTTGAGTGAATGACTCAATTAACTCCGCTTCTGTTGTAACTGTGAGGCAGAACTACACAAGCTACAGGGTGCCCTGGCTCTAGAGCCTCACAGAAAATTGCCTCTGCTCTGCAAACATTAAAAAACATTTTTTCCCATTTCTTTATTATTCCTCTTTGAAATCTGCAGTTATAACCAAAACTGCTGAAACTTGACACTATTTAAATGACAACTGGATTTCTTAGCATGAAACTAAGTAACTGAGTTTTCAGCCAAAAACTTTAAATAGCTTTAAAGCATGAGCATTTTGGAGATGAAAAAGAATTCTGGTTAAAAGACTCATAACATTGCATTGACTATCATTTTAACCCCATCGGTCAAAATATGTATCAATTAGTATGTTCAAAAACAGGAGAAGAAAACAAGTGTTTCACAAGCTGCAAAGCCCTGAAAAAGTTTTGCCTAGACTTTCAGAAACAATTATAACATTCCCTACTTTCAAGGGATTTTATCCGTTTATGAAAAACTTCTTCTTGAGGTGGAGTTGCCTTCATCAGTTCATTTGAAAATACTTAGATTTTACTACTTGAAAATTCCAGAGATGTATTATTTAATACTATTTTTAAAATTACTGAATGCTCTTTTAGTTAATGTGTAGCTCACTGAATATGCCAAATTGATAAATACACCTGGAATGCCACACACATTATATATTGAGAGAACAAAGTATGCACTGCTGAGGTTGTTTGTCTGCTAGGAACTGCGGTTGCATCAAAAAATCCCATTAAAAAAAGCCCACTCCCTTACGTTAGTAGGACACACAAAAAGCCATTGACTACTAACATATTATAGTTATGCTTCTTTTCAGTAGCTTGACAATTCAAAATTAGCATTGATTTAAAACTCTCCTTCTGGTAGGGACCAATACATAAAACATATCTCTGTAAGTATTGTTTGCTGACATTAAAAAACAGTAACAAAGAGGAAAGCACTTGTTTTGTGAAGATATGTTGGGCTGCTTTTAGCAAGACACTTTTTTAAAAAGCATTTGTAAAGGGGGCATAGGCATATTTATGTAGATACCTTCACACTTTGCAATTTTGTCCATTTTATCATATATATGAGTTTTACTTAGTGTGAGCAAAGCTCACTATCCACAGACTGCCCTTTTCCGCTTTTATTATGACGTAGGTAACAAATTTTTAGTTTGATGTATAAACAGGTGTATTTTCCAGGCGTAGGCATATTTATGTAGATACCTTCACACTTCGCAATTTTGTCCATTTTATCATATATATGAGTTTTACTTAGTGTGAGCAAAGCTCACTATCCACAGACTGCCCTTTTCCGCTTTTATTATGACGTAGGTAACAAATTTTTAGTTTGATGTATAAACAGGTGTATTTTCCAGGCGTAGGCATATTTATGTAGATACCTTCACACTTCGCAATTTTGTCCATTTTATCATATATATGAGTTTTACTTAGTGTGAGCAAAGCTCACTATCCACAGACTGCCCTTTTCCGCTTTTATTATGACGTAGGTAACAAATTTTTAGTTTGATGTATAAACAGGTGTATTTTCCAGGCGTAGGCATATTTATGTAGATACCTTCACACTTCGCAATTTTGTCCATTTTATCATATATATGAGTTTTACTTAGTGTGAGCAAAGCTCACTATCCACAGACTGCCCTTTTCCGCTTTTATTATGACGTAGGTAACAAATTTTTAGTTTGATGTATAAACAGGTGTATTTTCCAGAAAAACGTTTAACACGTGCTCTAAAATGAAGATTGCTTACAAAATCACTGCATTAACACCACCCCCTTGAATTGCTTGAAAGTAAAAACTTCATTAAGACCTCAATCCTGGAAATAATTTATTAAATGTCATTAATACTTATATTCTTGTAAGAGACTCTTCATAGAAAAGCCCAATAAAATCAAATCCATTGGGCTGCCTAGCAATTACTGTGAAAGCCCAGATACTTTAACAGAGAATATTTCCTTTTTAGAGGTTGGGGGCTTTTCTTGCTTTCATATGGGGTTCTATATCCAGCTCATAACTCTCTTCTAATTGCTAGCACATGGTTAAAAATGTAATAGAAAAGCTTTTATTTTCTATTAAATTCTTGATAGCTTTTTCAGGAAGGGCTAAACCCTAAATATTTAAGATTAGTTTCAATAACCATTTTTTTATTATGCCCATAAAAAGCTTGCAGGCTCCATTTTCTTCCCTTGCTACCATTCCCATATGTGTAGCACAGACTGATTCTTCCCCAAACGGTATACTGACCTCATGAACCACAGGAATAACCCACTTTCTGATTCTGCGGTCATGAAAATTAGAGAATTTTTGTAGTGATTTAAATTCATCCTGAATCAGATACATAATCTACATGCCTGAATGACCATTTTTACCCAGGTGCTGATGGCCTTGTCCAGCTTTTCAGAAATGCTCCAAATCACATTTAGGATTAGTCACTACAAAAATTTGGGTTTAACCTGACAAGAAAAATTCAAGTTCAGGTCAGACAAAATGTTTCAAGGATCACCTTCTTCAATCTCAAGAATGATCCATCCCAGCAAGCAGGAAACGAAGCAAAGGCAGCAGGAGACTTGCATGGATGAACAAGGAGCTCCTCACTAAACTAAAATGTAAGAAGCAGGGAGATGGAAACAGCGCCAGGTGACCCAGGAGGAATACAGAACCATGGTCTAAGTGTGCAGGGGTGCAGTCAGGAATTTGGTGAGCGACATAATGGGTAACAAGAAGGACTTCTACAAGCAGAAGCCCTGGTGAGGAAGGATGCAGAAAAGGCTAAAGTTCTCAACATCTTCTTTGCCTCAGTCTTTACCGGTGAGCCTTGCCTTCAGGAATCTCAGGC
>VYZW01010220.1:16251-46003 GCA_013401315.1 Balaeniceps rex
CTGTTATATATGAAATTCCAACATATTAAAAAGTAATTCTGATCTGAATTGCAAATATAAAGTGATTAAATTCCTGTGAAGTGAAAATTTAAAAAAACACACCACACAATTCATGCCCATGAGCAAACATGTTCTCAATAATTTATGAACAGACTTTAAGGAAGTAGTTGCTGGGGTTGCTGAAGACATTGCACTCACTGGCCTAATAAAGTGTCTTTCCATCACCAACTACATTCTGAATGACATAACTCAAAAATTCACCATGTTGGTTGTTCTGATTCCTGTAAACTTCTAAAGTTAGTAAAAAACCACATCTCACTAGTTACATTTTGACAGCATTTAACAAGATGTATGAAAACTAATAACTTGTAATCTACAAGAAAACCAGATAAATCAAAATATTTCTACACTTTGCAGATACAAGACACAGTGACATTTCTTACAAAAAAAACCCTAAGAAATTGCACATTTCCACAAAATGTTTAAATTTCATGAACATTAAAAATCAGAGAATAATTTGTTTAGTAAATACGTTTCTGACCAATAACATTTGCAAGTGAAGGCTGTATCAATATTATCAAGAAGCTTTGCAGACGACTTAGCTCTTTCTAGAGTTACCTTTCTGAGATTTGGTAGACTCTCAGTTGGCCACAACACACAAACAGAAGGAAAATCAGTTTCTGGATTTAAGAACAGCTGAGTGAAGGTCTTCAAAATTCCCTGGGAATGTGTCTTACCACAAACCGCCATGGGAACTGCTTGAGGGACAAGGAAGACATTTGCCAACTTTTCCTTCTAGCTGTATTCTACCTGGCTCATCAAATAAGAGGCTCCTATGTGGGCACATAAGGACTTCTTACAGATTTACTGGAAGAAGGAAATAATCTGTGTAAGATACCACCTCATAACAAATCACATGGTCCTTATGGATTTTCCATGTTTCCTGGAAGAATAGCTTCAGTGCACAGATGTTGCTTGGACACCTTGGATCATTATCGCTGAGTTAAAGGGGAAAAAACACTTTTCTGAAGGAAAATACAGCTCAGTTAAAGCCAGGAAAACAAAAATCTGAGACTAATAAAGTTTCTTCCTTTATAGAGGAATCCTCCCCTATGGTGGACAGAGTAACATATCTATTTCCTAGTAAAACCCTTCTCATAAACATCTGTAGGCCATGCATAACTGGACATAAACTACGCTAGCTCCAAGGCTATGTAAGTTGTAATAAATCCTGTACAGCTTCAAAATTATCATATAGATGTCCTAATACCATTTTTACCTTTCATTTACTTTCACATGCCCTAAGCTCACTACTAAGCACAGGTCATCCAGTCCTGGGTTTCACCTGCACCAGCTCACCAAAACCAACCTGAGGTTTGTTATTTATATATTCACTTACTGAAATAAGTAATAATATATTCGAAGTATTGTGATACCTTCGCATTGAGCAGGCTCAATTAAGATGTGAATACTGGATTAAATTGCCACTTTTATTTGGAGCAGGGTGTTATAATTTACCTGCAACATAATAGTACAGTATAGGAAATCCAAAGATTTCTGCTACTGCTAGTCAAGTCACACTGAGATACTAAAAATTAAAATGACTGAAAAAAAAGCAGCAGTACGTACACCCACGACAAATTCTCCGTAAAGGTAGTCTCTGGGGTCCTGGCAAGGGGGAGCTGAATCTCAGCACTTCTCACTGCTTAAAAGGAATGTCAGCTGCTGCCATCAGACAATGCTAACTGAGCCTGGCATTGCACTCAGCAGCCTCTGCTTGGGAATGCCCTCCAAGGTCCTTACAAAACTTAAATGTTTTATTCCATCACCACTAGCTGATGGACACAGAAAACTGACAAAATCCTCTGAACAATCCACTGATGACAGACTGCTGATGCACATCTCAACAAAATCTTCCCAGTAAAGAACCACATGCACACAAAACAATAGAGAGGGCTCATATACCTCACAGTCAATGCTTACTCCTGTTCTTTTTTCCAAACATGCACCCTTCAGCCCCAGAAATACACAGGACCCACACAATTATTAAAACTTGCCAGTTCATATGCTTTATGCTACTCCTATTTAACCTCTCACAAACATCTATAGATCCAACCCAGGTATCTCAGATTATATCCATTCCCTTTCAAGGATGCAGAGAAAGCCAGTGAGGAGACAGAAGTTACCACTGCTCAACCAGCTCCTCTGGGGGCAAGTAAGACCTGCAGCAACATAGAGAACACTTCTGACTGGTCAGTAGAGTTGGGAAAGTTGGGATAAGGAGTTCATAGCAGCACTTTTGTCGGACATAGGCACATACCATCCCTTCCCTACTCCTGTTTTTTTTGTTTGTTTGTTTGTTTGTTTTGTAGAAGTATGTAGTGTTACACTGCCTTCGAGGCAGAAGGAAAGTGTCGATGATATTGCCCATCTTTTCATTTTCTTCCCGTTGGCCTCCCAAATCTCAGTTCCCTTTTAAATATGAGCCCAGGAGAAGTTTGTAAAAATTGCTCCTAATTCTCTTCTGACACGAATATAAGTCACAAAGAACGAAAAGGTAGTCAAAGGTTGTTAACAGGGGAGAATGGGAAGCAGTCTCTAAGTGTCTCCTCCACCCCGTGTTGTAAAGCAGATATGGATGCTTTCTTTAAAGCTCAAGGCATTAACACTGCTTCATAGTCATTCTGCCAGTTTCATTAATTGCACTTCTATTCCAATCATTTCATAAGCAGACTGTACTTATAATCTGGCTATTTATCCTAATGTTTGATGTTTCTGACTCACATAAATACATTATGTTTGAATGCAGAGAAGTACTTCGCATGACAAATTTGAGATTTCTGCTGGAAACATTTGACTGAAATTTATTTTTGCTATCCATAGGGAATAAGCCTCTACATTATTTGATTGTTATTCACATTTTGGTAATCACGTTACGAACCTCTACTAAGAAATGAAATGGCAATGTGCCTTTTTTCCTCTAAGAGCAAACGTTTCCCTCCCCCTCCCAAAAGCACAGACCTTGAAAAAGCATTAGAAAATTAAAAAGCCAACAGAAATAAAATGATGTCTCTACGTCCAAATATTCATTAAAACACGTCATTGCTTAGTCACTGCTCGCCATTTGGATGATGCTTAAGCAAGCTTAATGCAACAATGGGAATTCAGTCTTGTTTTTACAGGATGGGTGTAGACTTTAGTGGACAGATTCCTAACGGTGCTCAGCTGTCCTAACTGCATTAATATTGTTAGGCCATAAACCACTTTACACCAGTTAATGATCTGACTTTATGTTGTAAATAAGACCACAGAGAAATAGTCACAGATTTCATTTCTGGGCTTTATTCAGATCCGTCTCGATATTCCTCATTCTATCCAGCAGCTGCTCTACCTACAATGCTTTATACTAAACACCACATGCCTGAGTTTCTACTGGAGTTATTTGCCCTTGGCATTGTTTGCCCTTTGTTTCCGTGTTGTTATACTCTGCTCTCCCAGAGACTTCCTCTAGCAGTTCCCGCACTGGCAGAAAATTTACTGCACTTTATCTGATTCTGTATAGCTATTATCAAACATCACAAGCACAAGAAAGGATGACATAAAAATATCTTTGGGCTACTAAAACCCATGAGTCAAATTCATCTCTTGTTTCACCTCACAAATCGCAGCGATCTGTTAATTGTGTCCCCCACTGCTTTTAGATTTTATGAACATCAAATCACAGCAAGCTTTTTCTCTGGAATTTGTTGAAAAAGACAACAAAAACTACAACTAAACAAAAAATGCTTCCTCTACTCTTACCCTTTTTAACATCAGTTTTCTAATCTGAATATCTGACTTATTTCCTGCCCCCTGACCATTTGGCAGCACTTGAGAATCTCCTTTGCTTTGTTATACTGTCCCGAAACTCCCATTGATCACGTTTCCACCAACTGACTAGCAGGAAACTCTCGTTTTCTGTACTTGGAAAAAATACGAACACAAAGTCACGGTGGAAATGGAAACCCAGGAGAACACACAGCCTCACAGCCCAAGCACAGCCACTCCGCTGAACCAGTTGTGCCTGCGCTCAGAGTGTGAAGAGGAGGTTGTTGAACTGCACAACACCACAGGCACCTTTCCCAGCTGTGACCCAACACCTCAGGATCAGCCCCATCATAGGACAGCATGTGACAGACATAGGCCTCCACAAGACATCACCTCCCCGCAGTGTCTCACATACTGGAACAGAAATAAGTGGGAAGATTTGATATTTTTTTATTTATGCAAATAAATTAGTGGGGGAAGAACATAATACAAATAATCATTTTGTCCATGAGCTCAACATAGAGCTGGCAAATTCAACTCACTAAATATAAAATCTCTTAATGAGATCTACACAAATAACTCCCACATAATGCCATCCTGCAACTGGGCTTGCATTGTAAGTGTTTTAGCATATCACCTTCCTTTTTCCCATTCTGTAACTTTCTGTGCTGGATGCAGCCATTGGCCTGATCCTTTCATCCTCTGATTAGCTGGTGGCAGATGCTGCTCCCCAGCTCTCTCCAACCACAACTCAGGAAGCCAGCCACATACCCTTCTCACAACCCTTTATACTATACATATGCTTACAGCATGACTCGAGATCTTTTATGTTGGAGAGTGAAGTAATTTGGAGGCCTGTCAAAACCAGGACTTTGAAAATCATCCATTATATTTTAGCTTGCTGCAGTGTAAAAGATAAAGCACAGTTGCAAATCTCACATAATACTGTTACCTATATAGCAATGTTATTTTATAGGAGCAAAAATCTCAGAATGTGATGAAAAAGTTGAGGTTTGTTCTAGAAAACTCATGAAGGTGGCTCAAATCCTTCACACCTTCATGAAAATAGTTGCTCAAGTAACAGTGAGGCTGGTTCAACCTTTCGCATTATCTGTGTATGATGGATGCACAGAGCTATCTAGTTTGCTTAGCTGATACTTCTTGAAAAGGGTAAAAATTCCTTCTAGATTTGTTATCAGTGTAACGTCCACTAGTCATGTAGTGCTTATTAGTGCTAAAGATAGATAAGTGGCTTAATAATTTAATGAGAGTGATTAAAAGAAACATGTCAACGCATTTAACTGGGTAATTATTATCTTTGCATTACGTTTCTCACAATTTAACTAGCACAATCCAAACATCCACATGAATTACACACATCAAGAAAAAGATATTCTGGAGTTTGAACTTCATTGTTTTCCTTAATAATTGGCTGTACCCAGCAGTTCAACTAACCAGATCAACAGTGCATGTTGGCTAGCTCAAGGACCCCTCATTGATCTTTTGCACACATGGTAAATTACTCAGTACAACAGCAGCTTGCAGCCCCCAAATCTTTTAATGTTTTTGTTCTTATTGAATCAAGTGGAATAGGAACAATTGGATTGTCCTCACAGTTTCTTTTCCTGTTTTTTTCCCCCTTTCTTGAAGCTTGTTTTAATTCCCCTTGAAGACTTGCTTCTAAGAATAGCAATGGCCCTGTGGAACAGCAGGAACAGGAGGCACCCTGGGAATGCTTTAAACATGGCAAACACTGCAAAACCAAACGCATGTGGGAAAACACACATTTTGTGTTCTGCTAAGCAGGGTTTTAAATCCACACAAGCATCCATTTTTTTTTTTTTTTTTAAGCAGAGACACATCCCTAAAGGATGCCATCGATTATTTTAGCCTCTGTTCATGTGAGCACTCTTTCGTGCTGCTCCTCATTGCTGAGCACCCTCCAATTCTGTGGACGTACTTGTGTAATGAGGTAATCAGGACTGCATTACATATTTTGGATTATAAGAAACAACTGATTTATAGGGTGGCACTTGAGTATTTCCCACATTATTCTCCAAGATAGTCCATGCAGCTTCTGTTCTCCACCGATATCACCTTAATATAAAATTATGGGAGATTTTATGTCTCAAAAACCTTTGGACGGGACTCATGTTTTTTAGATTATATTGATATGAATTCAAGCCTCTGTTCAGCAGCTTCTGTCAGACTACACAACACACTGGCTATGGAATAGACTATAAGCCAGAAGTGGCAAACTCTGTAACTGTCACCCATAGCCCTAACAAAGAGTGTGAACTCAAGCATTCAGCCACAGCATTTCATGATTTTTATTTATGGAGGCAGAGGCAGATGAAACTCAGGTTAGTAGGTTGGGCTGCCAACTGCCAGAGCTCAGAAGTAGGTACACCAACTACTCAGCCTCTAGGCATCAACTTTGGCCAAGATTTGGGGTTGATGTCTGGAAACAGAAATCTCTTAATCACTTAATCAGCAGTGATGATGGTGAATTAGCAGATCTTGTGAACTAGAGCCTAAGTGAAATCTAACTGAGTTTCATGTCCTTCTAGAAGATCACCTTATTTCTCTCAAAATAAAAATAAAAAAGTAGATATTCTCATACCAAATCAACAAAGACAGTGGAGAAGAAAGAAATTACAATAAAAGATCTAATGATACTTGTTCTAAATGAAATCAGCTTGAAAAAATAGTTGAAAACACCTCCATGAACAGAGATGATCCTAGTTTCCAAAAAACAACAACAACAAAAAGCTGCCACTAATGTGAAAAGGAAAAAGGGAAAAATAAATGTAAGAAGTTAAAAACAGGTGCATGGAAGCACTCTGAAAAGGCACTGGGCTGTTGCTTTCAGTCACCCACATAATGTAATTTTTGGTATACTTCAAGAAAACAACTTACTCGCACTTGGGCCCAGGCCCTCCACTAGTTAGAAGCTGAGTTTCACTGCTTAACATACTAGTCACAAGAAGGAAAATAAATTATTGTTGTGATTATGGGATCTATATTGAAAAAGAAACCTTTCAAACCAGACATCCTCCTCTGTCCCAAAACAGGCTCAACACAACATAACTGTGAGCATCCAACCTACCCTGTCATCTGCTAATTAATCTAGAATCAATTTGTTCTGATTTTTCTTTATACAGTATGGAGAGAAAATCATATCACTCTGCTAAAAATAATATTTTTGCCAAAATTTATGAAAATTTATTTATATAAATAAAACCAGCTCAATAATTCTGATCCTCAGCCTTGTCCTTTAATTTTCGGGATGAAGTTCTTCTATGGTGTGAACTCCTAGCCATGTCCAAGGAGTAAAACTAGCTCAATTGTTAGGGGTCAGTACTCTGAAGATATTTCTCAAACCCACCTATAAATGGCAGCTTTTCAAACAGCATCTCCATGATCTTGGCCAATGATTTAGGGGCAGGTGGTGTCAACTATCATACCTCCACTAACATCAATAAACTATGACAGTTTATACTGGATGAGGACTCCCCACAGGATCATGAATATTGGTTGCCTTGCATAGTGCTGTAATTATTTAAGTCATTAGAAAAGGGGTGTAGTATGCTGCTGTGGCAGAAGCGTGGCATTTTCACCTTATTTTACACTGACTTGGAACATCATGCCTGACATATAGAATTGTGCTGCCAGACACTCAGGAACTAATAGCTTTTTATTCCTTAAAGGTTTTGCCAGTGTGGTTATAGTATCAAAATCCTTCTAACATAAAGAGGGTTTACACCAGCTCTTGTGACGATAGCTCAACCTGGTTTGCTTAGTGAAATAACTACATACAACTGAGCAGACCTTCTGCCAACATCGCTCTACTGTAAAAAATGAAAGTCCTCTGACTGCCGTAGTTAAGCTGAGAAAATTTGTGTCAGCAATCTTATCTCCCTAAATCCCTGTGATTTGTACTATTAATGATAAAATTCTTTGAAACTAGAAATCTGTTCATTCAGTACTTATTTTTTAAGAGAGTATCAAATTTTTTGCATGGATTGTATAACCCAAGAAGTTTTTATTACATCTCTGTACCCTCAATTTATAAAGCTAAATGTATCTTTTATTCAAATACTAGCTTATGGCAGAATTTTTCCTGCTCAGCACCATTTTTTGTTGATACTTGTGACAATATCATTGACATTAGCCTAACACTTACAAAATTGATTTTTATGACTGCCTTAAAATCTTATGAAGCATTCAATAGGAAGGTAGCCAAAGTTCAAGCTGATTTGGAAGTTTATACTTTAAAGGAGAAACTAGGCAGAAATTTTAGTGTCCTGGGGTTTCAATTAATGATGTGAATAAAATACCAAAAGTAGCAAGTCTTGGTCAAAACAGTAATAAAGTGGAAATTTTATCATCAACTAGAGACAACACACTCATGCTAAAAGACCATAAGCAACAACCAAGTTATACCAACAATTTCAAACCTTTGTATTAAATTCAGTATAGTAGAGCACAATTTGTAAGATGTTTTAACAAAATACTTGCAGCTCTTTAAAGTAAAAAGATAAAAAGAAAAAAGAAAGGAGAAAGGAGGGGAGGAGAAAGGAGGAGCAGAGGAAAAACTTACAAAAATACTTTTCCAGCTGTCATAGAACTGCAACATTTGCAATTAAAGCAGCACACAAGTGGAGATCCTTTACCCAGTGAAGTCTTTTCATGAAAATTAGGATGTGGACGAAAATGGGGGAATAGGGGATGTGATATGGGTGAGCAGATGTGTGGATCTTAAATCTGGAGTTTGGCTGAGGTGCACACATACACCTGAAAGCATAACAGACCTGAAACGGCCATTACAAATGCATATAAACCTAGAGTAAAACAAAATGAAGACTTTTAGGAACGGAACACATGAACTGATTAAAATAGGTTCTTGAATAAAGCCAGTCTGAAAAATTTCATTGCTATAGCAGACCTCTCATAAGCAGGACTCATCTCTTTTAAAATGATTCAACTGTCCCCTGAAAAACAAGCATTAGAAGACAGGTGCTTTTTAAAACATATTTTACCAGTAGCAATTTTTTACAATCATAGAATGGTTTGGGTTGGAAGGGACCTTAAAGATCATCTAGTTCCAAGCCCCCTGCCATGGACAGGGACACCTTCCACTAGACCAGTTTGCTCAAAGCCACCATCCAACCTGGCCTTGAACACTTCCAATGATGGGGCATCCACAACTTCTCCGGGCAACCTGTTCCGGTGCCTCACTACCCTCATTTCTTCCTTATATCTAATCTAAATCTACCCTCTTTCAGTTTAAAGCCATTACCCCTTGTCCTGTCACTACTTGCCCTTGTAAAAAGTCCCTCTCCAGCTGTCTTGTAGGCCCCCTTCAGTTACTGGAAGGCTGCTACAAGGTCTCCCCAGAGTCATCTCTTCTCCAGGCTGAACAACCCCAACTCTCTCAGCCTGTCTTGACAGGAGAGGCACTCCAGCCCTCTGATCATCTTCGTGGCCCTCCTCTGGACTCACTCCTACTGGTCCATGTCCTTCTTATGCTGGGGGCGCCCGAGCTAAACGCAGTACTCCAGGTGGGGTCTCACCAGAGCAGAGTAGAGGGGCAGAATCATCTCCCTTCAACTTCTGGCCACGCTTCTTTTGATACAGCCCAGGATACGGTTGGCCTTCTGGCCTGCAAGCGCACATTGCCAGGTCCTGTTGAGCTTCTCATCAACCAACACCCCCAAGTCCTTCTACTCAGGGCTGCTCTCAATCCATTCTCCGCCCAGCCCGTATTTGTGCTTGGGATTGCCCCGACCCATGCGCAGGACCTTGCACTTGGCCTTGTTGAACTTCATGAGGTTCACATGGGCCCACCTCTCAAGCCTGTCAAGGTCCCTCTGGATGGCATCCTTTCCCTCCAGTGCGTCAACTACACCACACAGCTTAGTGTCGTTGACAAACTTGCTGAGGGCGCACTCAATCCCACTGTCCATGTCACCGACAAAGAAGTTAAACAGTGCCGGCCCCAATACTGACCCCTGAGGAACGCCACTCATCACTTGTCTCCACTTGGACATCAAGCCATTGACCACAACTCTTTGAGTGTGACCATCTGGCCAGTTCCTTATCCACCGAGTGGTCCATCCATCAAAATCCATGTCTCTCCAATTTAGAGACAAGGATGTCACGTGGGACAGTGTCAAATGCTTTGCACAAATCCAGGTAGATGATGTCAGTTGCTCTTCCCTCATCCACCAATGTCGTAACCCTGTTGTAGAAGGCCACCAAATTTGTCAGGCACGATTTGCCTTTAGTGAAGCCATGTTGGCTGTCACCAATCACCTCCTTATTTTCCATATGCCTTAGCATAGTTTCCAGGAGGATCTGCTCCATGATCTTGCCAGGCACATGAGGTGAGACTGACTGGCCTGTAGTTTCCCTGGTCTTCCTTTTTTCCCTTTTTAAAAATGTGGGTTATGTTTCCCCTTTTTCAGTCAGTGGGAACTTCACCAAACTGCCACAACTTCTCAAATATCATGGATAGTGGCTTAGCAACTTCATCCACCAGTTCCCTCAGGACCAGCAGATGTATCTCATCAGGTCCAATGGACTTGTGCACCTTCAGGTTCCTTAGATGGTCTCGAACCTGATCTTCTCCTACAGTAGGCGGTTCTTCATTTTCCCAGTCTCTGCCTTTGCCTTCTGCAACTTGGGTGGTGTGGCTTCAGCACTTGCTGATGAAGACTGAGGCAAAAATGTCACTGAGTACCTCAGCCTTCTCCATATCCTGGGTAACCAGGTCTCCTGTTTCCTTCCGGAGAGGGCCCACATTTTCTCTAGTCTTCCTTTTATCACCAACATACCTGTAGAAGCTTTTCTTGTTGCCCTTGACATCCCTGGACAGATTTAATTCTATCAGGGCTTTAGCTTTCCTAACCTGATGCCTGGCTGCTTGGACAATTTCTCTGTATTCCTCCCAGGCTACCTGTTCCTGCTTCCACCCTCCAAAGGCTTCCTTTTTGTGTTTGAGTTTGCCCAGGATCTCCTTGTTCATCCATGCAGGCCTCTTGGCGTTTTTTGCCTGACTTCCTCTTTGTTGGGATGCATCACTCCTGAGCTTGGAGGAGGTGATCCTTGAATATTAACCAGCTTTCTTGGGCCCCTCTTCCTTCTAGGGCTTTATCCCATGGTACCCTACCAAGCAGATCCCTGAAGAGGCCAAAGGCTGCTCTCCTGAAGCCTAGGGTAGTGAGCTTGCTGCACACCCTCCTCAGTGCCCTAAGGGTCTTGAACTCCACCATTTCACGGTCACTGCAGCCAAGGCTGCCCTTGAGGTTCACATTCCCCACCCCTCCTTGTTGGTGAGAACAAGGTCCAGCATAGCACCTCTTCTTGTTGGCTCCTCTATCACTTGGAGAAGGAAGTTATTATCAACACATTCCAGGAAGCTCCCAGATTGCTTGTATCTCCATCTGTGCAAGGGCCAGGCAATTGCTTATTCCACCACTGACCACCTCTAAGTGTTTAAACCACAACTAGAGCAGCTACCGCACAAGCATTGAAACCATATCTAGAATGGTTCTATTGAGAGCCATTAAATACTCAGCAGAGGTGACAGCTGAGGCAGATGCTTATTGAAAAAATAAACTGCGAGTGTGGAGCAAGCATTAGACATGAAACCAGTCATTGTAGGTGGAATAGCTCTTCTGATTATATCCTATAATTTCTTTCTTTCCATTCTATATTGACTGAATCAGAATCAGCGGAGACTAACTACGATTATTACGAGATTTGCAATTAGCCCTGTTCATCTACAATGGATCATAAACTCCTTTATTCTCTTCTTCTCTGATATACACATCTCCATTAAAAGTAGTGTAGTAGTTCAACAGGAAGTAGCCTTAGTGAGACAATAGGAAAATTTTATTTTGACTTTATTAATTTTGTACCTGTTGATATACTACATAATGCTTCTTCTCAAATGATAGATTTAATGCTCCAGTTCATCTAAAAGCTTCAAACCACTCATTTCTGTATTAGCAGGTTTCCCTTCAGAGAGAGGTGTAAGAAATGGCCTTGTAGGACCTGAGGAAGAGAATGCTAGTTAACATTTTGCCAGTAGATGTCTCTGCTAAACACACTTAAGAGAACATACTAAGTTTGAAACTTCAGCAAAATGCAAGTGGCAGTTTGCATCCTTCGGCTGAAGAGAAAGGGGTAAAACCAACTAGGTCACTAGCAATTTCTGAAGACTGTTCTTACAAATGTAGTGTCTTGGGAGAAAAAATATTTTAATCATTTAAATTCTAGCTTTTGTGAAAACAAGCAGTCCATTCCTACTTCCAACAGAGAACTTTCTTTACTTAATATTTCTCCTCAAACTAAAAAATCAGTATGTGGAAGAAGAAATTTTAGTTTTAGGCTGAAATAGCACAGTACATGGTAGAATAATTATGCTCCTGATGGATAACATTCAGAGGTTCTTACATTTTCTTTACATCTATATGTTATTTGGCAATGGTCTTATTTGCAAAAGCACAGCTTCTAAGCAAAGAAACTAATATTAGTTTCTCATAATTGGCACTTGCCATTAACATACAGCGTGATTTTCTGATTAATAATGAAGAAAAGAACTCAAAAGGAGCAGATCAGCTGGAAAAGCATCTGCTTAAAATACACACACGTAATTAGGAGAGGACGTCAAACAGACTTGATTACATATTTCATGGGTATGTGTCAAAGAGTGTAAAGCATTTGACTTAACCCCAGGGTGACTTCAAGAGGATTTACTCTATCTAGTGTTTGTGATTAGCACCATATAATCTGGATCTGCTGAACAAGTAGAGTTTTACATAATATGCAAATTTCCTTTCGCTTTAATTTAGCCCCTTTGGATTTAGCATAAAATATCTGTATTGCATGAAGGGCTGAAGCAGCTGGATCCAGTTAGCTAGGAAATTAACAATGTAATAAATGAAATAAGGTAATCCTTGCCATGGTAGCCAGCGTGCACTAGAACGGGACCCTGCGATCTGCTGAGGGATGGCTGAAGTGCACACCCCTAATGCCAGCCAGACCTTCTTCCGCAAATGCCAAAACGCTGATCCCTTCTCTAATCACAGTGCGCTCTAGTTTTTCATATAACTAAATTTATTTCACGGCCCTGTTAAGCTTCATTTTCCAGGTGCATGTTGGTAAGAAAACTGTTCACGTATCAGTCAAGGAAATTAGTATCCACAAGGTAACATTTTATTTCCTTGTTAGTATATCAACATGTGGCAAAAATTAATTAGCAATATATTACATTGTTTAAAATGTAATAGAATTAATTTATGTGTAATTTTATATTCCATTTCCCTTTCAATTCTGTTTTTTAGCTGGAACTATATAGAGATAATTCTTGAGTGTTTCTTATACAGCTTTTAAGAATACAACTGCACAAGATTTTTATTTTTTCTCCATTTTAAAAGGGTATTCCAAGGATAACAAGAACCCTAGCCTAATCAATCAATTTAGATAGCAAAAAGTCTTTGGAAGGTCTGCACCCAAGTCTAAAAGTCCTTACTTCTGTTCTCCTTCGAAATCTAAGGTCCCACAGGGCTTTATAGGTTCTCTATCTCTCGCAAATTGTTGTGACAATGACAACTTTGTAGTGAAAATGGCAATTCCTTTAGATCCTAAATATATCTGATACAGAAAATGATCCAGGGAGAAACGTATTAGAGACAGAAAGCACTTCTCCAAGAGATCCTTTAGCCATGTGTAGACAATGCTGAATCGGTCTGGGAACCAGAGGATCAGAGCTTCATCACTCTTGACTGCTGTTAATATTCCTACAGACTTTACCAAATGGGTCTTACACCCATTCTCTCTTGATGAGAGATGCTACAACAATTTCTCCCACTTCATTTTTTGAAAGTGACAGATTTCACAATGCTACCTCAGGAGAACTGGGAACAGATTCTACAGCTATGGAAAAAAAGGTAGGCCCCATCCATTAATTCAAACTTGCCTTCCAAATACATTGTATGTGCTTGGCTGTACTTTCAGTACAGCCTACTTGCTCATTTTGTAATACTGATTTTTTAATTGTTTTAATTCCATCTACAGCCATTAGCAAATATGTGCTCAGTTGAGCATGTCTTTCCTAATAAATTAACCACAGTCCCAACAACAGCTTCTTTTGATGCAAAAGAACCACCTGAGCTTTCCTTCCTCCTAATCCACTTTAACCAGCCATTTGAAAATGAAAACGATCACAGACTTCTGAAGTCAGCTGTACATACATACTCTTTACATAAGACATCTTTATGACTGGGACATTCTCACCCTGGAGATAGAAATTTTTTTGCCTTTGCAAGATAGTTTGTCTGCTGTCAGACTGTAAGCCTTTCCCTCTGAGAGAAAGCAACATCTACCTGAATAAGCTTGGATTTGAAGCATGAAAGATATGTTGCAAATCAGAAATCACTCATAAAGTAATAGACAGATGAAGGTTTCCCAAACAGAAAACCTCACACTGAGCCTTCATGCTTCTCAGGGTTCTTCCAGCACATTCCCTGTTTTGCTTTACTGGTTTATTTCAGCCATGAGAAATGCAGAACCTGCCCTGCACAGATCTAAGGGAAGGTAAAAAACCCAAAACACTACTTCCACCTCAACTAGTTCAGACAGTTCGGATTTCCCCAAAGGGATCATTAGCAGGAAACTTATGTAAAAGTAATGTTCTATACCACACTAAGCTAACATCTAAGCTCCCTTAATAGACAGTGAGAAGAACTGGTATTGCTGGCTGTAACTCCTCTCACCCTAAATTTCAACAAAAGGTCAGAGGGATCAAGCTGGTGAAGTACTGTCTGTTCCACTGATTGCAATGGGAAACTAAATGGTAACCTCAGATGTAGGCGCTGACAGCAACATAAGATAAATCTTACCCAGAGATTAAATGCAGATCTGGAAACACATTTAGTTACCTAACTCCCTGCTCCCCTGAAGATTAGTATCTACATGATTTAATAAAAGTAAAGTAAATTTTGTGGCCCAGGGAAGGAACTCAAGTCTCCCAAGTCCTCATCTAGCTCCCTGGCCATTACATTAGCCTTCTTTTCATGGCCTCATTGACTTCAATGGGAGCATTCATAACAGTGTCCACACAGTGAAGGTCATGAGGTCCTCACAGTGAAACGCAACCTCTTGTTGCAAACCTGAAAGTGAACAAGTGCAGGTAATTACTTTGTAGAGGTTCTGATTCATCAGTAGGTCAGTGCTTAGTTTCACAGCAACCATCTGATGTACGGCAGAAAAAACACCTTTCTTGTATTATCCCATGTGCAGTAAGGTACACAGAATTGCAAGAAAATTAGACTGTACAGTTGATGTTCACATTAGCAAAACCTTGTTCAATGGATGATCTGAATAGGAATGAGGCTCCACACTTTAAGTTGGGGTAAATAGGATTCACATCCAATGTAATAAATAAAAATATACTGATTGCTTAGTCATTTGCTGTACTACTGTAAAAAAAGTCAATCTCTTTGGTTAGGAACACAATGGTTTATTACAAACTAAATAAATAGGGTAGATATCTCCCATCTTGCTTTCCTGGTTGTATACTACTATATACCTCTACTGATTTCAGTGATAGGGAGAGAGCAGGCCCAGGATTGTATCATTCTTTTTAGATCACCACCCACTACCTCGAAGAAATTGAACAATTAACACATGGACAAACTCTACTCTTATCAGCTCATTAACAGCTCTGATTTATAGCTACCCCAGCTCAATAGGGGCATCCACATTTTTATGCTACCAATCAGCGTTGAAAAAAAGGATTAGCAGAGACAGAAAACAGACAAGAATGGGCAACTAATGACCATACTCCTGGCTTAAAGCCTGTATTTGGGAATGACCAGTGTAGGAGTGCACTTTGCTGCTCCTCAGGATCCAGAACAATAGCTCTTTTAAATTCTTTGGCTCTTTGGCATTTCTGCTGGCTTTAGTAAAGTCAACACTGTGACCCGCAACACAAGACAACTGAGGATACTAACATGTTCAGCAGCTGTGATATTCCCTGTGCAAATGCTGTTCTTCCTATTTCTTCCCCATGTTTGGTTGTTTTTGTTTTGTTTGGGTCCCCCCCCCCCCCTTGTAATGATTTAACCAACAATTAGATTAAAGTATATAAATTATACCAAAAAGTAAAGCGCATACTGCGATCTTAATTATTGCAGGTTCCAATAACTTCAGAAGTAATTCCTGATCTACAACACGGAATTGTAACTAGTAGGACACCCAGTACTTATGACTAACCTCTTCTTCATCTAGGGACTAAACTAGACACATAAAGAAGGATGGAAGAGGAAAGGCAGGCAGGGGCTAACTGGCATACAAGAGGCTCTCCTGCTGCCAACAGGGTGGGGTTAAGGCTTCGTTGGTGAGAAAAACAAGATCAGTGACTCCAGCATCCTTTCATGTGGAAACACAGAAAGCCCCCCAAAACAAAATTGCCTCAAGTTTCTCCTTGTAGTCTTTAATATTTGAGACCTGCAATGTACACAGCCCGGCCAAAGGAGAAGTTCTCAGTAACTGCAGACCTCAAGAGCTCAGTTATCACTGGATGAGTGAGAAGCCTGTCAGCATTGGACACTGACTCTCCTTGCCACAGCCAAAGCAAAAGCACCTGTAGTGATCCCCCAGTTATCAGCTGTCCCAGCTTCCTCTTCCCAGAAGTCTCCCAAGCATGAAAAGACTGCTGCAAATCTCTCCCCTGTAATAACACCAGACACCATCAAATGCCTTCTCCGCAGAAGTCTTGCTAACTCTTTTGTCTGAACACAGAACAATTATCTCTTGTCAAGAGTATATTTTCTGTCAGCTGTGCTGCACTTTTTCTTCATCAGCTCAGCATATAAGACAGACATTTTCCCCTTCTTTCAGTTCCTAAGAAGCCTATTTTTCTCTCTAGCTGTATTATGCAAAAACACCCAAGACATTTATGCGCTGTACTACCTCTTCCTGTGTTATCTCTACAGGTCTGAGGAGTGACTCTGACATTTTTGGTCCTTTCCTAGGCCTCTTCACAGATTAGGCAGTTTGTGAATGCAATCCACATAGTATTAGCAAATGCATATTAAACCCCCCAAAACATAAAAGCAGTTTTTATTTCCAGAAAGAAACCTTATATAAAGATTAAAGTCTGCAAAGGCGACCCTGGCAGGATTTCTTCTGGCAACTCACTTTTTCAAAGCTTCTCAAATCACGCTCTAGCTGTTCTGCTCTGCTTTCAATGCTACAAATGATGTCTAGTTTGCATTAGGCGTCACAAAAGAAAGCTAAGAAATCCAGCAAGAACTGTTAGCAGTAAATAAATAACTTTCTTTCTAGTTTGTTCTCTAAACCAAGTTTATCTTGGGACAGAAATTTAAAAACAGAAAGAGTCACCCCACTATCCATGAAAGGAGAGGAGAGATTTTTGTCTTTTGACATACCAGTAGTGTCATTATCTAGGAATCAGAATACCTTTGGATTTTAAGCTCTTATGCACTCCCTTCACATTTAGAAGTCAAACTTTTCTTTCTGATGCCAGAATTTAAAATGCCTTCTCTTCAGTGTATCCATATTTTCATATTTAGAGTGTGGATGGAGCATCTTCTCCCTACTGTCAACTCATCAAACATTTTTTTCTCAGGAAAAAAACCCCCAACAATGCATAACTCTCCCTCAAGTACAGTTAGAGAAGGTGTTAACTATGAGCAGTGAGGCGAGGAGATTAGTACAAATTGCCCAGGTTTTTTTTTTATGTTAAAGTTCATCTTGTGCCAAATGGTTAGCATAGAGAAAGTGAAAATTTCATCAGTGATTCATTCTCTCTCTTAAACCAAGGGAAGAATTTCCCCCTAAAATGAAGAATTTCATAAACATTGGCCAAAATGGAGCATCCACTTCCAACACACCTATAAATCACAAGCCAGAACACATGTATTAAAGCCATCTTTAAACTTATGATTTTTAAAAGAAAAACCCCAAATCCATTAAAATTATGAATGAAAGCAGCACCAAGGATGAAAGCAGTACAATTCACAAGCATCACACCCATGGTCCAAGTTCAGGTGACATGCCCAGACAATGGCAGGATGCAGTCACGAACTCCACACAGTAGAAGAAATCCCAGTAATCCCTGCCAATCTGACTGAGGAGAAAATTCTTTTCTGGACCTAAACTGGATGACTTGCATAACCCTAAGTGTCTAAACACAACACATATAAGAATCTGTGCAGCACCACTAAATGCAGGCTGCCCGACATCTCATCACTGGCTGCAACCAGTCCTTGATGTACCAGAGGATGGTAAAAATTATAACAGGGCAAAACACAACTCAAAAGTCCCAAAGACCAAGTTAAAAATCAAAGCTAGGCTCACCATTTAGCATCCTGCACTGTATTTCGCTTTGCCTGTTGTGTGGTATAACCGCCTTGATGAAAGCTTACACAACCTTTACTCTCCAAAAACCAATCAAGCATCCAGTGAATTTAAAAAAGACTTTCAATTCATCATCCTTAGGAGACTTAGTCTACATCTCAGAATTTCTTCCAGTACATATTATATTTTCTTGTGAAGAGAATTAATGTTTCCTGAACAGACATTATAATTAAAGTACTCCTTCTAACATAACTGCAAATTATGTACTTTAGTATCATTTGTAAAACTGATAAAAATTTAGTAATAAAAATACATACCAGCTAAAGGTTAAGTTTAAAAATCATAAAGACACAAGACCTCTGAAAATGGCTTACATACATACACACATCATGATGTAACTCTGGCATGAAATATGCCTTGTTGTTAAATGGAAGTTGAGACAGGTCAAGAATTTAGTCAGATGATATCATACTCAGAAACAGATCTCTATTTTCCATGACACTGCCTATCGCTGAAGCTCTGATTTACCTTCCATTAGCGATCCCCTTCCCCATCTTCAATAATTACACCGGTACAATCCAGCTATGCTATTGTACTGGGTTTGCATGGCAAAGTTTTGGTAGCTGGGGAGCTACAGGGGTGGCTTCTGTGAGAAGCTGCTAGAAGCTTCCCCTATGTCCGACAGAGCCAATGCCAGCTGGCTCCAAGATGGATCCGCTGCTGGTCAAGACCGAGCCAATCAGCGATGGTGGTAGCGCCTCTGGGATAACATATTTAAGAAGGGTGGGGGGGAAACCCTGTGCAACAGCAACAGCAACTGCAGCTGAAGAGAGAAGTGAGAATGTGAGAGGAACAACTCTGCAGACACCAAGGTCAGTGAAGAAGGAGGGGAGGAGGTGCTCCAGGCACCAGACCAGAGATTCCCCTGCAGCCCGTGGTGAAGACCATGGTGAGGCAGGCTGTCCTCCTGCAGCCCATGGAGGTCCATGGTGGAGCAGATATCCACCTGCAGCCCGGGGAGGACCGCACGCTGGAGCAGGTGGATGCCCAAAGGAGACTGTGACCCTGTGGGAATCCCGCGCTGGAGCAGGCTCCTGGCAGGACCTGTGGACCCATGGAGAGAGAGGAGCCCATGCTGGAGCAGGTTTGCTCACCGGACTTGTGACCCCGTGGGGGTCCCATGCTGGAGAGGTCTGTTCCTGAAATACTGCACCCCATGGAAAGGACCGATACTGGAGCAGTTCACGAAGAACTGTAGCTCATGGGAAGGACCCACGTTGGAGAAGTTCGTGGAGGACGGTCTCCCATGAGAGGGACCCCACGCTGGAGCAGGGGAAGAGTGTGAGGAGTCCTCCCTCTGAGGAGGAAGGATCGGCAGAGACAACATGCGATGAACTGACCGCAACCCCCATTCCCTATCCCCCTGCGCTGCTGCAGAGGAGGAGGTAGAGAAATCAGGAGTGAAGTTGAGCCCAGGAAGAAGGGAGGGGTAGGGGAAAGGTGTTTTAAGATTTGTTCTTATTACTCATTACCCTACTCTGATTTGATTGATAATAAGTTAAATTAATCTCCCTGAGTTGAGTCTGTTTTGCCTGTGGCGGTAATTGCTGAGTGATCTCCACGTCCTTATCTCAACTCACGAGCCTTTCATTATATTTTCTCTCCCCTGTCCAGCTGAGAAGGGGAGTGATAGAGCAGCTTGGTGGGCACCTGGCGTCCAGCCATGGTCAACCCACCACAACTATATCCCAAAAGAACTTCAGCAGTGATTTTATTACACAGAAGGACACAACTAATAACAACAATACTTTGTTTATTTCACTTGTTTCTACTCCAGGCTATTTCCAACCCAGAATGAGAATCATTGTGTTGGGGGAGTGCAAAGCAAGTACTCCAGGAGCTACAGCGCAGTGAGATTCAGAAGTGGTTTACATCTGACAGTGCATTTTGCCACTGAAAACTCTGACAGGTGAAATGGAAGAAATATGCATAAAGTGGCTTAAAACAAATCTGCAGTCCTTCTGGATTACGAAGTGTTTCTACAGCATGTGACGGCTTTGTTGTATACACACAAATGCCTATAATCTCTGTTCAAAAGGAACAGTGGACCTTTGACAGAAATTAAATAACCTGCAAAACTCCAATATTCTGAATGACGTGCAGGGGAAAAAATGATGGTAAGGGGAAAATGGCAATTGCAAAGCACTGAATCTTGTTGCATCGGTCGTGCCAAGAACAGATATATGCAATGCTGTCCTGGTTTCAGCTGGGAGAGAGTTAATTTTCTTCCTAGTAGCTAGCATAGTGCTGTGTTTTGGATTTAGTAGGAGAAGAATGCTGATAACACACTGATGTTTTAGTTGTTGCCAAGTAGTGCTTAGACTAGTCAAGGACTTTCTTTTTCAGCTTCCCATGCTCTGCCAGGTGCGCGAGAAACTGGGAGGGGCCACAGCCAAGATAGTTGATCCAAACTGACCAAAGGGCTATTCCATACCATATGACGTCACGCTCAGTATATAAACTGTGGGGAGTTGGCCGGGGGGCAGCGATCGCTGCTCGGGGACTGGCTGGGCATCGGTCGGCGGGTGGTGAGCAGTTGCATCACTTGTTTTTTTTCCCCTGGGTTTTATTTCTCTCTCTCTCATTCTCCTTTTCATTGCAATTTTATTACTATCATTATTATTGTTACTTTATTTCAATTATTAAGCTGTTTTTATCTCAACCCGTGAGTTTTCTTTTGCCCTTCCGATTCTCTCCCCCATCCCACCAGGGAGGGGGAGGGGGAGTGAGCGGCTGTGTGGTGCTCAGCTGCCGACTGGAGCTAAACCATGACAAATGCCTATAGAAATTGAAGAGCTAAACATTTGGAAAGGTAACCATACTGCTCTGGACAGCACATGTCTGCTTGCAGGCTGTCGTGCTGCACTGCAAGCCCCCAGGCAGCCTTGCTCTCACAGCCAACACAGAAGGGCCACCAAAAATGTTGATGGGGCTGAGGAAGCCGGAGCGCTGCAGTCACCCTTCACATTAGCTTTGATAAGTGGGCACACAAAATGCATTTTACGATGGAAAAACCCAAACGTGACCATAGCCGTACCACGTTCTGTTATCACCTTTGCATGGTGCTTGTTTGATTTATCTCCTATATGATTCAAATCTAATTAAAAAACACACCATGTAGAAACTTTTGTACTTACAAGAACATATACGTAAGCATAATCACATAAGTTTTACCATGAAGGGAGATGTTGAAATTTCCTACTTAACTGGAACACAAGCTTAATTCATCTGGGGTCACAGATAATTGTGTAAGACTAGCCTGACTTTGTGGAAAATTCGTGGCTCATGTAGTGATTAAAATCCTTTACAGAATTCAATTTCTTCTTCCGCTATGGATTACTGTAAGTTACTCTGGTCTCTTGTAGATGTAAAGAGGCAGTGCCCTTCTGCTTTTCAGTGTGGCACTCCAAAATTTGACTAGAGATCACCAAAGTACCTAGGATATACCAGCAGTGCAGAATTTTTAAAATTCAAATATTTGTCAAAAGCATTTTTTATTTCATTTTTGAAATTTCTCCTCAGTATAGGTTTCTTCTCATTTACTCTTTCAGCCTATATTTTTTCTTGTCTCTTTACCTTTCTACATTTCAGCACTGTGGAAAAAATACATTTTAGAATTGAAAATAGAAATATTCCTAAATTCTTATTTTTCATTTTTTATGAAGGGATTATAAATCTGAAAATTTGAAGCCACATCCACATTTTTTACATAGCAATTTCCAGCTTCAGAAAAGCTTGCTGTCTAGTGAAATCCAAGCTGTGCAATAAGGGACATCAGGAAAAAAAGGTTATTATAGCAGTTAAAATACATCAATGAAAATACTCTGCAAAAATTACTAAAAATATCTCTGTGAAGCTAATTCAATAGAGATGTTGTTATACATCAGACAACAGATGTTATTGCTTTGGCAAATTTGCTAAACTTAGAATCATAGAATCATGCAACCGTTTAGATTGGAAAAGACCTTTAAGATCACAGAGTCCAACCATAAACCTAACACTGCCAAGTCCACCATAAACCATGTCCTTAAGCGCCATGTCTACACGTCTTTTAAATACCTCCAGGGATGGCAACTCAACCACTTCCCTGGGCAACCTGTTCCAGTGCTTGACAACCCTTTCCATGAAGAAATTTTTCCTAATATCCAATCTAAACCTCCCCTGGTGCAACTTGAGGCCATCTCCTCTTGTCCTATCGCTTGTCACTTGGAAGAAGAGACCAAAACCCACCTCACTACAACCTCCTTTCAGGTAGTTGTAGAGAGCGATAAGGTCTCCCCTCAGCCTCCTTTTCTCCAGGCTAAACAGCCCCAGTTCCCTCAGCCGTTCCTCATAAGACTTATTCTCCAGACCCTTCACCAGCTTCATTGCCCTTCTTTGGACACGCTCCAGCACCTCAATGTCTTTCTTGTAGTGAGGGGCCCAAAACTGAACACAGTATTCGAGGTGTGGCCTCACCAGTGCTGAGCACAGGGGCATGATCACTTCCCTAGTCCTGCTGGCCACACTATTTCTGATACAAGCCAGGATGCTGTTGGCCTTCTTGGCCACCTGGGCACACTGCCAGCTAATATTCAGGCAGCTGTCAACCAGCACCCCCCAGTCCTTTTCCGCTGGGCAGCTTTCCAGCCACTCTTTCCAAAGCCTGTAGCGTTGCATGGGGTTGTTGTGACCCAGGTGCAGGACCCGGCACTTAGCCTTGTTGAATCTCATACAATTGGCCTCAGCCCATCAATCCAGCCTGTCCACTTCTCACCACATCTACAGAAGTATCCTGGGCTGCATCAAAAGAAGCGTGGCCAGCAGGTCGAGGGAGGTGATTCTGCCCCTCTACTCTGCTCTGGTGAGACCCCACCTGGAGTACTGCGTCCAGCTCTGGAGCCCTCAGCACAAGAAGGACATGGACCTGTTGCAGTGGGTCCAGAAGAGGGCCACAGAAATGATCTGAGGGCTGGAGCACCTCTGCTATGAGGACAGGCTGAAAGAGTTGGGGTTGTTCAGCCTGGAGAAGAGAAGACTGTGGGGAGACCTTATTGCGGCCTTTCAGTACTTAAAGGGGGCCTATAGGAAAGATGGGGACAGTCTTTTTTTAGTAAGGCCTGTGGTGACAGGACAAGGGGTAATGGTTTTAAACTAAAGGAGGGTAGATTTAGGCTAGATATAAGGAAAAAATTTTTTAAAATGAGGGTGGTTAAGCACTGGAACAGGTTGCCCAGAGAGGTAGTGGAGGCCCCATCCATGGAAACATTCAAGGTCAGGTTGGACGGGGCTCTGAGCAACCTGATCTAGTTGATGTCGTCCCTGCTCACTGCAGGGGGGTTGGACTAGATGACCTCTAAAGGTCCCTTCCAACCCAAAGCATTCTATGATTCTATGATTCTAAGTGTTCTAGCATCCAGAAGACAGGAGTCCATAGCTCTTCTCAGTGTGATAAAGAGTGCCATAAAAAGCTTTTTAATGATTTTATTCAAGCATACTGATAAAAAATATGGTGTTGATATGGTCAAATGAATTTTTTATTAATGAGCAAATACAACAAGTCACCATATTCCTTTCAAAGTATTCTAAATGCATCTGCTTTGCTATTTGAACCAGTTAGGCTTGGTATTGATGAGTGTTAAAGAAAAATATTAATCAGATACTGGAGACAAGAAGATATTACTTCAAGCCAGACTTTAAAACATTTTCTAACAAACAAACAAAGAAACAACCCCTCATAAGCAATAAGTGATTTAAGCCCAGAATTAAGGCCAACTCACCCACCCTCACAACAGTTTTGCAGAGAACCCTTTGACAGGTTATTCCAAACCACTTCAGCTGCCGTAGATTTTCATCACTGCTATAGGTCAGAAGGCAAATTAAAAGCAATAATAAAGACTCAAAGGTCTCAACATACAATTTATTCATGCCTCTATTCTACCCTTTCATCCACTGCTATCCACTTTATGCAGGTTCAGGGCTAAGTATTCCCCTCAGTCTAGTATTAAAAGATTTTTCAATTGTTTAGCTGAAATAGGTACCAACAGGTTTAGATGGCCGAGAAATGCAATGGAGGAGATGCTATCATCAATTCTCCCGTTAAGGCAGGCAATGCTCCTACACATTAAACCAAAGCAGTTAGCCCTCTTTACAAGGGAATGTGTTTGTTTAAGACTGCACATTCTTCGGAAGCATTTTATACTACAAGAACATATACTAAAGGATGGTTTCTGATCCCTGGTCTCCATGCAGAGCACCATAAAGCAAAACATCCTTACTCGTTTGGGGCTCAGTCAGACTCCTATTGAAGTGGATGAAAACCCTGCTATTGATTTCCACGTGAGCAAGACCAAGCATCTAACAGAATACTCCTCACAGAAGTCTTACTCTGCGAGGAAGAAGAAACTAGAATCCTTCAGAAAAACCTTACAATAAACCTCCATAGACACTATCAGAAATTATACCAGCCTGAAAAATACATAGTCAGTGTCTCTCTGGACTCAGGTCTCTTTTACATCATGGTGCACTTCATGCCTTTATATAGGAAATCAAAGAGTGCACTGGAGAAACGAGGTTCAGACATTACTCATTAACTGTGCACATACCTGAGTATGAAACACATCCTTCAGGAACATATTTTGTTAACCTGGCACGCTCCACATGTGGAAGCATGCGATGGTGCAAGTCTCCTGCACAGCCAGTGGTACAAGCTTCCCTGGCCAGGTGTCATCTCCTGCATCTCTCAGGAGAATCACTGACCCATGGCAGCAATCACAGAGAGGTTGTGCATTTGGGGTGCTGAGCCAGACAAGCAGCAGCCTATCCTGCAGCCAACAAGGCACATGAGTGTCACCCTTCACATAGAGCTTCTGGCTTGAAGATGAGCTCAGTTTTATTTGGGACTTTAGCGTTAGCTCCATGTTAAGGGCTTCAAAGCTACTCAAACAGTGGGAGCCACTGAAAAGATCTTCAAAGTCATGAGACTTCCTAGCAAGCTAGAAAGCCTGCACTGGCCTCTTATCCCAGGCTACCTGCCCTTTGCTTGGGGAGATGAAGTCATGGTAGTAAATGCGCCATGGAAATGATCTTCCCAGGGAAGTCCACTGTGAAGAGACCTTTGCCAGGTTTGCACTAGTTTCCCAAAGTTAGCGTGACTGGAGAATTTCCATCCCATAAACCACAGGCAAGATCAAGATGGCAGGCTGTGAGCTTGTTTATAAATCTCAAATGTAGTTAGCTCTGCACATAGCCACAGACTCAGTCCACTGCATGAATATGCCCTAAGCAGTAACTGGAAAGCTCTGTCTTCCACTCTTCACAGCTCAATATACCCCAACCTGTATTATAATATCCTCTGCCTGGAGGGAGGCATTAGCCTTCAGTAGTTAGAGAATCATAGACTAATTTAGGTTTGACCTCCTGAGGTCATCCAGTTTGACCTCCAGCTCAAAGCAGTGGTAACTTTAAAGCTAGATCAGATTGTCCAGGGCCAAGCCCCGTCAAATTCCGAACATCTTCAAGGATGGAGATTTGACAGTCTCTCTGGGCACTTCCTCCAGTGTTTCATTGCCCTCATCCTGAAAAAGTATTTCTTTACGCCCAGTCAGAATTTCCCTTGTTGCAGCATGTGACTGTTGTCTCTTCTCCTTTCACTTTGCACCTCAAGAGGCAGGAACTGCACTACAAGTCCACAACCGTGTGTTTTTCTGGGAATTTCCATAAGACTTACAGTGCTAAGTTACATCAAAAAGAGAACAAAATGAGAAAAAAAACCCCAACAACATAATGCTGCTTTCAATTAAAGTGTGTCAAAGTACAGACATAAATAAACTGCTGTGAAAATTCATAGTCTGGAAAGTTCGCCGTTTGAAGATAGCTACCTGTGCAGTGGGACTATATTTCCTATTCAACAAAAAGCTCTGGGGTGCACTCTAAACTCTTTTTTTTGGTTGCTCTCTTAATCTGTATTACCAAATGGCCTTTCCACACCAGGTCAAGTTGCCTGGTCCTCATGCACAGCAGGAATTCTTACTGCATCAAGTCTCAATAGGATGTTGCTCAGCTACTTTCTACTATTATTTTCCTGTTGCATTTTTGTGAGTGTAAGGCAGACTAGATGTGCTCGATGTACTCAAGCCTTGCGTGTGTATTTGCGGAGAACAGTCTGCATATTTTGTTTTTTTCCAAACCAGGCTGGAATAATCCAATATGCAAGACTTGCATAAACCAGTTACACTGAAGTCTGATCTTCACATTGATGAACACGGATAATAAATCTAGAAAGAAAAATTAGGCTACAGCCATAGGAAATATGATCAGACTTGTGCCCTGAGTATAAATCTGGAACTTCACTCTTCAGCATTAGAGTTATGTTAACTGACCTGTGAGTTTTTCCAGAACATCAAATCCATGTTTCAGAGCAATGATATCAAGAAAAGAGACTGTGCCGTCTTCAAACCTAAAGAATGGAACAAATGAGCACAGTAAACAAATCATGCAGCTATGGTACAGACTTTAAATCTAATTTGAGAGTTATTATTTTATATTCAGTGAATCTAACTCACAGAGTGGGAACTCATCCCTTAGGGATTCATCTTCCAATCTTGTAGTGTCCTATGAAGCAAAAATATATTCTTCAAAGCTATAGAGGCCCATGTGAACAGTTGCTTGCACAGAGGAAGTTATATCTTCCCCTGCATGGGCTACTTGTGGGTTTTGGATTTTTAGAGTAATGGGTAACAGTTATGTCTTATGATCTAATATCACAAGGTCCTAAGGTACCTTCTCTCAATGTCAGAAGATGTCAGGAATAGGTGAGGAGACAGGTGGAGACTTTGTGTTTGCCTCCCCACTCTGATGTGATTACATCTAACACAGTTGAGTTAGAAGGCAAGAAGAGGCCTTCCTTACTTGGAGCAAAGAGGAAGATCACTAACAAGCCTCCCTCCACGTGCTCTTCCTGGAAATTAAAAATAACTGACCTATAACAAGAGCTCTGTACAAGGGTGGGGGGAAATGTACATCCCCTACCAACATTTTTTAATGGAAACACCAAATGGAAACAAAAATGCTGCATTTGATGAACTACTGCAGCCATTTCCACAGTTCAGAAGGAGAAGGTGTAGCTCCAAGGTGGAGATGTATTCAGGAAGTGGTGCCCAAGAGAATTTCAAGGGGGCAGAAGGGACACCATATCAAGCATCAAAATAGGTTTTATTTAGGCTTTGTGTGCACTGTAGTCCACAAGAAGTTTTAAGGAGTGATCATTCAGCTTGCTTCACCACCAAGGGGAACGCAAAATAATGCTGACAACTGATGAAGTTGAAACTGTACAGAACTCACTACCACGTAAGGCTGAACCTGTGGTCACAGCAACTCTCTAAGAAGGAAGGAGCTATCTCCAAAACTGTAACAGTTAATGCTGGAAATGAACCCACCAGCACAACCACAAATCTCATGGTTCAAGTTTAAAATTAAACTCTGACCATGGGGATGAGACCTTCCAAGTAACCTGGTGTTCCTTGAATCTTTCTCAGAAAGGGCTGATGATGTACACGTTGAAAAATGACAGGACAACATGGAGCACAACAGAGGCACTCTTGCACAAAAATACTCTACATGCACACACAATAGACAAGAAAATAGGGGATTACTTTTTTTTGCCGGATGTATCATTTTTCTTAACTCATGTAAAAAGCTTTTTGTGCCACAATATGTATTGTGAAAAGGCTCAAAGGTTAAAAATGTCAGACTTCAAATACTTTTTCTTTAATAAAATAAACCTCAATAGAATATCATAATAGCTCTCACTTCTACAGTGATTTTTCTTACTTATCTTCTATTTCATTTTTCTAGTTATCAAATAATTTAAACACTGCAAGTGACACTGTCATGTGAAGGACATATAAAGCTTCCAAAAATATTTGGTAAAGTTCCACACAAAAGAATAATGCAAGAGTATTGTGTATACGTGGTAATATGTTCAGTTGGGATGAAAGAAGACAGATAGAGGCAGCAAATAATTATAAACCAAGTGGTAAGAGAAAAGTGGTGGACTGCTACAAGGATGAATGGCCCAAAAGAGACCACTCATGATCACATATTTCAACACAAAATAGGCCAAAGAATCCTTCCTTAGGAATTTCTGAATCTTGCCTAGTAATAATTAATAGCAAAGTCTTTTGCTTCTGAACTCAGGGAAGAAACCTTGCTGGTTGTCAGTGATTAAATTTAAAATAGCCACTTGTGATTTGAAAGAGACCTAACACGAGGAATATTTTCACAGAGACCTGTGGACCAGTATCTGAGAGAAGCAATATTCTATCCAAAAAGCCAGAAAAATTGGGGGAGGAGGAGGAAGAAGAGCAGAGGCTAACAGTGGTTTTGGAATTAAATGCAGAAAAACATTAAAAATTTGCACTGGCTGCAGGAAATGTCACAGTGGTCCCACACGGCTGCCAAGGAGAGATTACAGAAAGGATCTGTGAGGGCGAATCGACCTGCCCCGCTCAGTTACTGGCAATGGCTAGAAAAGCAAATAAAACACTGGGAACTAAAGACCAGAGTAGAGACACTGGCACTGAGCTCATCAAGAAGACTACACAACCCTCAACAACCTTATCATTATCAGAATAGAAAAGCACTTGAAAGGGCAACAAAGGCGCCAGCCTAGATCTTCAAAGGCCTCCAAATCTTACTTATAGTAAAAGGGGAAGCGAAAATTGGATTTCTGTTCATTAGATGTGATTATTAACTAAGCAGACAACTGCAGTACATCCATTGCTAAGCAATAGAAGAGATGGATGAACCATGTTACTGTTCTAAGATCTTAAAGATTGTCATGGAAATAGTCCAGAGCTTAGGAATCTCTTTCTGTTCAGAAAAAAGAAAGCAAACACAATTGTGGGTTTTTGAGCAAACATTATGCTCCACAACAGCACAATTGTTGTGGCAGTATATGCATCCTGCATTGTTTTATCAGACCCGCGTTATTTATTCTTTCTGAATCACAAAAAAATTGCCCGCTGGGAGCTCCATCGCAAGAACTAGAAGCCATAAAATAATTGAAAATAATGCTAAAAATATTTGCTCAAAGATACAGGCAAGTCTCTCTTTTTACGATTTAGATATGGAGTATTTTTCAACATTCCTCTCTTGTATTTTGTATGCTCATATGGCCCCCTCTGTTTCTACATTACCAGCTTTCCATTTCTGATAAAGAAAGCACTAATATTTCATTATTCCTATAATATGTATATTTACACTACTTCCAGTGCACTTGACTCTCACACATATTCTTCAGATTTACTGAACACCTGATGTGCAACTTCATGTAAAGCTGTCATCTCCCCCATATTTCCAGCTATTCAATTGATCATTTTGCTTTATCCCCAGAAAAATTTACAGGAATCATCTATAAATTCTGATATTTAGTAAATTAAGCCTTAAGTGCTATAGCAATTTTACTTAGTACCACGGCAAGACATGATGCTATGAAGGGTAGCTACTCCCC